>CABFPE010000390.1:247356-267099 GCA_900660155.1 Hofstenia miamia | reverse complement strand
TATATATATATATATATATATATATATATTAACGCTAGAAGTCTTAATGCTAACGGAAATGATTTCTTAAAATTGATTACAAAAATTAGAAAAAATGCAATATTCATAATTACAGAAACTCGGCTTAAGCCTGATATCGACCCTACCTTGTTGAACCCAGACCCAGATAGAGGTGGTGGACGGATGATAATTGTGTCAAAAGCTTTAAAGCCAGCCCGTAAATCTGAATATGAACTTAATCACGAAATATTTGAATCGCTGTGGATAGAAATAAAACCAATAGAGAACTGTTTCCAAAAAGATTTGATAAACATAACGTATAATCCAAATAAAAATTATCTATTCGAATATTTAAATAATAAAATATTTGAAATATCTGAAATATGTAATGATTATAACTCTCTAAATATATTCGGTGAAATAAATATTAATTACTTTAACTCTTATGAACGAAATTCTATAAATGAAATGACTGCTACATGTAATATTCATTTTGTAAATACAGTTTGTCCAACTCGCATGAACAATTTAATTGATTACTTTTTTACTAATTCTGAAGTTTCTTTCAAATTTTTAATTTTTTAATTATTTAGTGATCATGCACTGTGTACATATATTAGTAACAAAACTAATAAAAGCAAGCAAATTAAAATCATAAATGCAAGAGACTATTTATCTTACTCAGACGAAAAAATGAAAAGGCTCTAAAAAATACTCCATTAAAATATATGTATACATAAAATTCTGGACTTCAAATTATTAATTACATTGCAAAAGGAATCTACAAAGCATTAAACACTGTTGCACCAATTAAGAAGCGAAGTCTTACTATTAAAGTAATTAAATTTCCCCAAGATAGTCAAGTTAGGGTACTGCGATCAATTAAACGAGAATTATTTGATCTTACGAAGACAAATTGGACCAATTACGAAAGATCAAAGAAAGTAATTAAGAAATTAAGAATAAAAAATTTAACTAAAGCTCGGCCAAATTTTTTAATCAATTAAATTGTACTCTAGAAAAATGGCGTCTCGTCCAGAAATTTATTGGAGAATCTAAATATCTTTCACCCGAAATAAATGAATCAAACATCAATAATACGACTGTAACCGATAAAACTCAAATACTAAATCATTTAAATTCAACATTCAAAGAACTTGAAAATTTCAATTTCCCACCTTATTAGAAAAAACAAAATTCTGATAATCTCAAACAATCAAAACAATTTTCCTTTAGACTTGATACAAACAAATCAACCGCTTCTTATAATCTTCCATTTTTTATTATTAAACGTTTTTTATATTTTTGCAGAACAATTACTAATAGCATTTAATCAATGCATTATTGATTCTGAATTTCTAGAAATACTAAAATAATCAGATATAACTCCTATGTATAAAACAGGTGACAACTTAAACGCAAAAAATATAGTCCCATTTGTATTAGGCATCCTTTCAGCAAACTCTTTGAAAAATTATTGCATATTCAAATAAACGCATTTCTAAATTCTGAAAACATTCTATCGCATAAACAATTTGGGTTTCGCAAGGGTTATAGCACCCAAGACGCCATTCTATATATTACTCAACAAATAAGGTCTAATATATCTCATAATAAATTCAATGCTGTCGCATTATAAGATTTAAGTAATGCATTAAATTCCATGAATTTTGATATTGTGCACGATAAGCTTGTAAATTATAATTTTGGTGATGACTCAATTAATTTAATCATGAACTTTCTAGAAAACAGAAAACAGCGTGTAATAATAAAAAATCAAGCTATGTTACGACTGACCGTAGGGTGCCTCAACGTACTATCCTTTGACCTATTTTATTTGCAATTTATGTAAATGATGTAATTAAACATGTTAAACAGCTACATTTACCAACATACCGCAAAAAATGCTTTTGATGCTAGAGAAAGAAAGAAAGAAATCGTATATTTATAAAACAAATGAAAATATACAGCCATTAGTTATTAAAATAGCTTGTACAGAAGGGAATACACTGACTAGCATGTCGGCATGATTTTTGGCGGCGTACACGAAACTTCCCGGTATAGAACAATGTATCAGGAATGATTCTGTGTAAGGCATAGCTAGGATGTGAATCAGCTGCTTTAAAAAGACAAGCACCGAAATGGATTCGTCGTGAGTCTAAAATCAAAGCACCACTTGTGTGTCCAATCACGTTGCGCTGTGCTCTATTAGAAATGGTTTGTAATTTGGAGTTTAGATAATCAAGTAGCACCGTGAAAACAGGTGAGCAGTAATCCAGGAATGCTAACGATGGTGCTGAGAAATATGCTATTCATTGTAATCACAACAACTCTTTAGGGTTCTAATACAGTAAAGACTTTGAGAGGCTTTCCTCGTAATGTAGCTGACGTGATCGTTCCACTTTAAATCAGGTGATGCTATTAAACCCAGACATTTTAAGGAACTATTTTGTAAATGTCATCAGATAAAACGTCATCATAGTTTCAGAAAATCATCTGTTTGCATTTAGATTTGTTCAAAACAACGTCATTGCAATTGCAATAGCAAAAACGTTGAATATTGTCATACTCGGTTTTGATTGCTCAAGTATTGCGGTAGATCGGCGTAAAGGCATATAGGTATCATCCACATATTTCATCATGATGTTATTAGGTGTTGAGCACTGGAGGTCTTAAACATATAGCAGGAATAGGAAAGGTCCTAGAAGCGACCCTTGTGGAACTCCACGGCATATGCTTCTGCGCTGCTAAACTGAACGCTGAACTTAACGCGGAAGGTGCGGTTCCCTTTGGTAAGTTTATGTTGCTAAGTTTAGCGAGTAATTTGTTGAGTGCAATTGTATCGAACGCTTTGCTGAAATCGAATGATTGCAGGATAACTCCACAAGTGTCGGGATCGTCTAGAAAGTCGGTGATGTTATTCAAGAGAACAATAAGGGCTGTGCAGGTGGACGACTTTGCACGATAGGCTAACTGGTTAGAAGAGATATGTGAGCATAGCTCTGTGCGTGTAAATATTGAAAGAACACAATTTATAATCTCACCGAAGGCACAAAGAAACCTAATAAGTGATGTAGAACTAAAGATAAATAATAAGCCAATAAAGCAAAATGAGTCATTCAGCTATTTAGGAGTGGATATAGATAATGAATTAAAATTTGAAAAATTTCTACTGAATAAGATTCAAAAAATGACTGCAGGCATTAGAAATCTTTATCACCTATGCAATTTAATATCAAGCAATTATCATAAACAACTGAAACATGCTTTCTGTTTGTCTCATTTTCAATACTGTTCTTTTCTTTTAACTAACCTAAGTTCGAAACATCGTATGTTTCTATCAAAAACATTTAATTGCTGTATAAACACTCTTAGCTTTGCACAAAAGCATGACGAAGCATCAGTATATCGTAATAAATATATTATCTCAGTTCTACCAAATTCATCTGCATATGCTATCTATCTTATTTAAATTCAAATCTCTACAAACATCTCTCCTTTTCCTTAATGACTATATTCAATTCAATGAGCGATCGCAAAAATTTGTGTTTACATAAAAATTCTAATGGCTTTCATCACATATCAATTAAATTGTGAAATAATTTAGATTATGAAAAGCGAATGGAAAAAACTATACAAACTTTAGAAAAAAATTGAAACAATTTATTCTAATAAAACAATATACATTAGGGGGACGGTAGTACATTCATGCATACGAAAATACATTCAACATTGAGCACCTACACAAACATTCACACAAACATGATTATATTATTATATACTGTACATATTAATTTGTAGTTAATTATCTGTTTATATTATATTTTTGGTCATGTGTTAGTTTGTAGGTTTTTTGTATACATAGATTGCGAAATAAATTTGTTTTGACTCTTTACCAGAAGAGTGTCACATGCACTCTTCATCCCAATCTTAAATTTCAAAGGTGTATTATGGGTTATATGTGTTAATTGTAATATGTGAGTGTTAACAATAAGAATAATATATGTCCACATATAATTCTTACATCATTTCTGTAATAAACTGGGTTTGTATCTAGAACAAGGGTTCACTTCATGTTTGTTTCGACATTACAGCAGATTCTGCTCCTCATGTATGCTAATAAAAAATCCGATATCAAATCGGAAGACATTGGCACTAGAAATGAGTAATGATGGCATAGCTGTATGAAAAAAAATGTATATCAAAACTTCGTAATGTTAATGAACAAAACAAACTAAGTAATTATATTGATTAGCTGAACATGAAACAATTGGCTTAGCGGCTTAAATCCTAAACATTTACTAACGCTAAAGCACATTGTTCGCCAGTATGATCCAATTTTGTATCAACATAAAATTATAAATATTAGGGTGAATCATAAGTTCTGAGCGACTTAAATTACTCTATAAAAATTATAATAAACAGTCAATTAAATTTCTATATACAGCATATGTTAATAACTAAACTATAATCCCTCAGTTTAAGCATTGCCTCCACCATTTAACAAGAATTTCAATTCCAGACTTGCACCATTTTGCGGGCTTAGACTGAAAGAAATCTTGGATCCCAATTTTCACTTCTTCCAGTTCTTTAAAGTTTTTACCTTGAAGGAGCGGGCCGTTGATCGAAATAAGTGAAAATTGGAGGGAGCAAGGTCTGGAGAATATGGAGGATGCTCCATTAGTTCTACATCCTCCATTTCATCGATTTTCTGCTTTGTTAACAGCACTCGATGTGCAGGAGCATTATCCTATAGTAGGATCCCCTGTTTCCTTCTTACCAAAACAGAATATTTCTGGGCCAAAGCTTCATGCATCCCTTCAAGTTCTTGCGCCATCTGAGGCAAATTCATGGTTAATAACACTTTACATAATTACACCATACACATAAAATTACCTTTTCTTCAAATCGTCCCCTTTTAACTACAGATACCTGAATATCACCAGGGTGCAGCCATTGATTACACATGTTAGGGTTACGCAAATAAATCCATTTTTCGTCACAAGTTACAATCCGTTTGATCATCTATCCACCAATGCCTCCCGAGAGTTGTTTTCGACAAACTTCCATTCTTCGTGAAGCCTGATAACCTGATAATTCATGAGGAATACTTCGACATTTCCTATTCACCAAGTTTCACCAGATATATATTTGCCGATGATTGGGAACAGCTCACCTCTCCTGATAATTTTCTAGTGCTGGTTTGAGTCTTTGCTTCCACTGATTCACTGATAGCCTCATAATTTATATCGCAAGGTCGTCCCGAACGCCCCAGAACTTCAAGACTCATGTTTGCTTCTTTGAAGAGATTGAACCATTTCCTTACAGTATTTAAGCTCACATGACCCCACCCATCAAAGATTTCCTTTGCCTTCGCACTTGCACCAAGGCTTCTTTTTCAGCAAGATCAAATTATTGCGCCTAAAACGAACTTATCATCCGTTGTCTACAATGGTTGGAAACATTAAAAATGACTTTCTTGATTAATTTAAGTTGCGTAAAATTATGCTTTAAAAATGTTCGGATGATTTAATGAATAAAAACAAAAACACTGCTATATTATTGATTTAAAATAAAATTCGTGAAATGGCTCAGAACTTATGATACACCTTATTATATATTTGTCATTCGAGGATTCAATGGTCCTAGCAAAAAGTTTTGACATCCTTACAAAAGTAATAATCTTGCTTTGCTTTTTAAAATTTTTTCTGCTTTTCGTATAAATGTTATGTATGTACGTTTTGGTCAGGTATTAATTTTTTTCTGTCAAACTATGCTTATTTTGCGAATAATTTTTTTATTATCATTATGATAATATAGAATAAATATAGAGAGTGTTACATAATTATTTTTTCAATTGTGATAAATTTTTACTTTTAGTTGCTTGAGTCTTAATTTTTTTATTGTAAAAAGTGTTGTTTCAGTAAGGGCACTTAGAAGATCTCTCAAGTTTCATATTTACTTAAGTATACGTTCTCAACGTATATCTAATGACTCTAGATAGAAAGGTTAGACTCCTTGAACATTGGTATTTTACTATAGCAAGGAATAAATTTGATATTTGAATGTATATTTGTTCCCTAATCCCAAATAAATTTCCATTCGATTCAAGATCGTATAATACATTACAACATGTTTATGTGAGTCATACGTGGTAACCTAATTAACAATTAATTTCCAAACCAAAAAACACATTTTTTGAATTTGACAGAAATTTTAGCTACACTGCTTTAACCTAACCCAAGAGGTTATTTTCTTGAATAATAAGGCCTTATAAATCAGGGGTGTTGATAGAAAATTTATTCAGGCATCAATTTAATTAATTTCGTTTATAAAAAAATCTTAATATTTTTTATGGAAAACACATTAAGATTTGAAAATTTTTAATAATATATTTCATATTTTAGTAATAGCAATATACCACATTACATTTATAAAAATGTAATTACTACTATTACCATTGGAATAATCATTTTGCTACTTATGCTTTATTTCTCCTAGACTAGGTATAAGTAGGCTACTCACATCTGTGCGCAAGCCTTAATGTTTGATGTCCGAGCTCAGTCCGGCCAGCGCATTCCCGCCTTGTACACAAGAATGTAAGACTAGAAATTGTAGGAACGGTAGTAAGTCTAAAATTATGAATATGCGCTAATAATTTGTTCAAACATTCATTTAAAATGTTGCAGAATTTTTTTTTAAAGTACAAAATAATTTCAAGGCCTCCATAAGCCCTCAAGATATTAAAAGTCGAGCTCTGTCCGTAGGTTCCCGTGGTTATCCCATATTTCTATAAAGATAACTAGCAAGTCGTAAAAGTATCTTAAAATCGACATTGCTAAAATACAACCAATGAGTAGGTATGCTTTACCAACTCTAATACTGTGGTATTTTTCAATACCGCTTTATTTTCGAAAGTAAGATTCAAAATGTTGATAAATTCGGAGAATAACTGCATCATTCGCACAATAAAATCTCTTTAATACTATATTATCTAGGTGCATCAATTTGCTTGAAGTTTTATTTGTAAAACGAAAATGAAGAATAACTTGTGAGTTTAATAGGAGTGGTTTGTTAAACACTACATATAGTATCTTCCATGAAATGGCATACCGTTATCCTACTCGAATTCTGCTTATCCCTAAAAAATTTTAAAACCTGAGGGATGTACAATGTTTCTTCATATGCAAAGACAATTTTGATGGCATTTTTGTCAATAATAACGTCTGCCGCATCCGATTCAGCAGGAATTACTTATAATTACTCTAATATACCTTACTATTGAACCAAAATTTTGGAACCATGAAATATCGACAAGATTCATGGAACTGAAACCCATGGAAATTGCTATTGGATTTCCATATCAATGGACAAGTTTGATGATCCGGCCCGGTTGAGCATCTCAAGAAATTTGAATTATTTTATTTGCACACCACCAAGCGGAGGAAAACAAAATTGAGTTGTTTCAAAATAAGTGTTGTCCGATAATTCAACTGGCAAGTTCATTACATGCTTTACAACAAAGTGAAATAGCACGATTTAAACAAGAAAGCTTAGTCAGCAATAAATCATCGTAGATGGTTTATAGATTTATTTTTTTTGGTGTAAAACGTGTTTGAAATAGACACTTTCAATTTTTCTATTGAAAAATCGACGTGGGGAATAAAATTTTTTAATATCCTGGCAAGTTCTTTAAGAGATCAACAACATAATATGTAATGGTGAAATGTCAGACAAACCTTCCAGACAGGGATTGATCGTAGATGCTTTTCTAGATGATAAAGAAACGTCAGAATTTATTATTTCATTTTTTCACTAATGTATTAACATTGCAAATTTCATACTCAAGAAATTGAAGATAATATTTCTCAGATTATTAAATGAACCTAATTTCTTCCTATGGTTTCACTCAGCATCAGGTCACTGTGTTCCACTCCAACCTGCTTACGTGTTAAAAACAACAGAGTTAACCAATTCCAAATCTCACTGAAATGTTCAATAATAAGTTTTTATTGAAAAAACTCAGGTCAAAGATAATGCAGTACATATAAAAATTTCCTGTTTAAAAACCCAATCTTGAAATTAGTTGGTGGAGAATTGATCATGTGCACCATTTGCGACTGTGAATTTGGTCACTAACAGAAATTGGGCACAAGCAAGCATCTGAAACAAAAGAGACCTACTGAAAATGATTCTAAACCCTGAGCAAAAAAGTGTACTGAAGCATTTTCATCAGCCTACATTCCCTAAAAAACTTTAAAAACAATGAATTCAAAGACTTCTTTGAAAAGGAAATTAGCCTAAACCTTTGCAATTACTACCTTGATGGTGTTATTGGGGAGAAGAAATTAGAGATGCACATTGCTTTCAAAATCTCTTTTAGAAGTTTTCTGCTAAGAAATATTCTTGTGTCTGAAGCATATACAATTATCAATAGTTGTCAATGCAAAATATGATTTTTGTAAAGTTACTCAAATTCGTATCATAACTAATGTTCAAGAAATGATTCAGTGCAATGCCTGTGAAAACAAAACCTACCTTCAAATATGTTGTGAGCCCCGCTTGGGCGCTGCCTCCACAGATTTAGAAGTAATTAAACACGTGTTTTCGAAAAATATTAGATGCTTATTAAATAGCTACGATATGAAGAGTAATTCCAGGTAGGTTATTGGATACGATTTTTTTCGCAAAAATTTGGATTCACGAAATACTTTGCATACACAGAACTATTTACTAGTTAATTAAAAATGCTACCTAAGATATAAAAGTTGAGCATTTAAAATGTTTCAATTGTCATTGCCTGCTTTTGGCATTGTAGAGTATTATCTACTACCACTAAAAGATCGTTTACATCCATGGAATTCTTACACATCGATCCTTGGGATTTCAACTGATACATGAATCACTAAAAAGATAAGTAGCAACTCGTCAAAGAAAAGCAGTTTATTCTAAGTGTGACATAAGTAAAATACAACAAAAGAGGAGTAGGGCTCTGGGTATTCCATATAGCAATGTGCGGGTACCCAGTTTTACCCGCCCATACCTGTACCCGCGAGTACGGTGGGTGTACATATTTATTATCGGTTACATGCGTGGTATGCGTACGCTTTTCACTCCACACAGAGATGGATATGAGTCAAACACCTGAGAATATTGCTTCATAAGGGAAGCTCCAAATCCACATTGCGAAGAATATACTTGTAGAACCATTCAAGTACAGTCTTTATCAAAATGCTTCAATACAGATGGAGATATCAAAACAGCAGGTATTTTTTCAAAATCCAATGCATGTTGCTCACCTTGCCCGTTCCAATAACGATCAGTTTTTTTAAGATCTCTCAATGGATGGTATATATCAAATAATTTTTAAACACATGAAATTTGCCATTCCAAGATATCTTTGTAACACTTTTTTTTGATTTTGGTATGGACTCCATTTTGTTTATTATAAAACCCATGTATTTTACATTTTCTATTTTAATTGAAATTTCTTCAAGTTGAATTTGATGTTGTTGGCCTTCATAGTTGCATTTGACGAAGGGCTACGGGTTCGCGATTAACTGCAGCATTCAGTTCATTTGAGTCCAGAGTCAAAATTAAGTCTTCATTTCGTTTTTGCTACTACAAGGCTTTTAACCTATTGTGCTGTACTATGCAAATGTTTTATCACATCAATTTTTCACGAACAGATCCAGCTTACTGTTCGGTTTAATGGAACTCTTTTTGGGACGTGAATAAATGGCTCTGTATTTTGTCTGATTCTGGTTCTGTATTCCTTACTGCAGTCACCTTGTCCAGGAAAAACATCCTTGAACTTCTGTGTTAGCGTAACTGGTTCGGACTGGGCTAAAGTTTTAAGTTTGGTTTTCCTCCGGACCCCAATTGAGATACATTTTCTATGGAAAAGACAAATATCAAAAGGTTGGAAATGTTTTTCTTTCCCATGGTTACTGGTATAGTAAAGGAACATTTAACAGGTACCTGATTTCCACCATATGCTGTCAATCGGAAACTTGTCGGTTGAATAAGACTTCTTGCTAACTGAAAATTCTGAAAATTGCTGTATAACAATACATTGTGCTCCAGAGTCTACCTTTATGTGTATTTTATGACCATTTACTCTAGCAATCGTTTTCAATGACTTTGGAAATAGTTTTTGCAGTGTTTTGTACTTACTGTGTCACAGTCATACTCAATTTCACTTTCATCTGGTTGATCATCAAGGTTTTTAACATACTGCGAATTTGGTCTTCTTTTTGCTTTACTTTTGGATACTAGTGCAAAATGATTGGTCTTTCCACATTTGATGTATGTGCGTAGAAATACGGGGAAGCTAGTTCTTTGATTACTTTTACCACATTTTCCACAAGCAATTTTCTCCGAGAAGACTTTCCTGTGAGTTTTGCTGATATATCTTTGTTGTCGTAGGGCATCAAATTTTTTGTTTACTTGAAATTCAGGGCGTAGTTGAAGCATTTTCCATAAATGTCTTATAGCTTATGTACATATGTCTATGGCTCTTTGAAGGCTTAAATCAGTCTCTCATAGCAGTTTTTGTTGAAGATTGATGTCTGTTATTGTTTAAATTAGCTACTTCCGAATGAGTGAGTCAGTGAGGTTTTCAAAGATGCAATAGCCGGCTAATTACAGTAATATATTAACGAAAGCATCTATGTTTTCTGAACATTTTCAAAGCGAAAAGACTTTAGGCGTCTCAAGCGTTTCATTAGTTTTCGGGGGAAGTTACCCTCAAATTAGCTTATTACGGATTGAAATTTATCTTATCTTCGTCTGGCGTTCATGTAAAGATTCATTTATGCCTTTGCATACCAATTGTCTTTAAAAGTTTGTTGGTTTGCAGAAAAGACTAAAATCCTGAAACCATCTAGTCTATTCATCAGGCTATATTCGAAGAATCTAATTGAATGTTATTTGGTGATAGAAATTCTATTCTATCACCATTTTAATAGAGCATCAAGTATAACGATTAACAGTAAAAATTTTTATTGTACTAGAAAAAACACAAATTTATATATATATATATATATATATTTATATGCAAAATGGTATGGAATATTTGAGAAATTTAATTTTTGAATTAATGCTCCTTTAAATTCACATTCAATATTTTTCGTCTTTTCCTAGACCAACCAATAACTGTTGTAACTTCAACCTGTTTGCTTTCCAGTCCTTCATTAATCCATCGGTAAGCATATCATGTATATTAAGATATTCCAGTACCAATTCCTTCTTCTTAACACTATCACGTATATAATTGAAATCTATTACCAATCTCTTCTCCAATGGATTCGATCCAGCCTTTATTCCATTAATCAGCGATTGACAATCAGTGTAAACTGTACATACACAATACAGCTTTGTCATTGAATACAAAACATGTCACACATGATACATATAAGGTCAAGCAATTCAACGAGAGCAAAGGCTTCAGCAGCTAATGTAGAACATGTTACACGTCTAAATTTTCTAGATTGCCTCACAATGAGATCAGATCCCCAGAAAAGTAAACAACCACCCCAACTTGGACTTCCAAATGGTGTGTCTGTATAAAGAAACAGCGGTGGTATAAAATTCGTATCACCAGAATGGATATTATTAAAGCTAAGATAGGCCTTTTGATATTTGACGTATCGTATAAGTTTATTCATGCAATCAAAATCACTCTGTTGGTCGCACCCAATTTTTGACTTAAGCTTCGCAACATCAAATAACAAATCCGGTCTTGAAGTAGTAGCAAGCCAAAGTAATTTGTGAACTGCTGATCTCATCGTTTCTATGCTGCCTACATTAAGTGTCAGGTTAGTTTGAGACAGTTGAATACAATCATTCAGTTTTCGAATTTCAGCACCCAGAAATTTCTTCCACTCAGGACCGATTTTCTTTATCTTGCCAACTTCGAAAACAGTGCAAATACTTTTCTGGATCATAGTAATCCAACTTCTAGCAACAGATATGCAAAAATCATCCGCATGAATAACTATGACACCACATAACTGTTCATTTTTAGAGAATGTAAGCAGTGCTTTGGTCAGCTTCACAAGCGACACATCCCATGCTCTAAAGATCTTGACTTACTCTCTCATACCATAGGTTAGAAGCATCTGTAAGGCCATGAACACCAACTTGAAGTTGCCATAAAATGTCCGAAGTGCAAAACGAATCCGGAAGAGATATAACAAACACTGGTCGATTCAGAGACATACCTTGCAAAAAGGCTGTCTTAACATCAATAATGATAAGATCCCAGTCTCCACAATTTGCCAAAGATAATGTTAAACGTAGAGATAGCCGTGAAGCCATCGGTGCATATGATTTAGGTGTATCAGTATCCTGGAAACTGCGCGCCACAACTAGCGCTTTGGTTATCAACTCCGAGCCATCAATGTCCTTCATGGTTAATATTCAACGCGTAGTAATAATGTTCAGTTTACATCTATCAGCTGCGCAAATCTTGACCTCCTTATATACACCATTTGAAAGCCAACTTTGAAGCTTTTTCAATTTTTCATCAGAATAGAGAGTCTGATCAACATCAGCATGATGAACATATTGTTCGCCAAAGTGAAATGGTGGATTTCCTTCTCTAACTAGATATCCCCTCTTTCCACACAAGCTTCATTATTCGTGGACCCCATTGGAGTTGTGAAAACCATATTTTTTGAAGGTTCTGTCAAACTGCAGGACGCACCTGAAATCAGATTAACTGACTCAATTACTGGCAGCCTTTCCTCAATTTCGTTATCAGGTCCGTCTCCAACTACTTTGTCGTCTTCATAGGCTGGTATTGGTCCGTAGAATCATTTCTTTTAACTAAAGTTGTTGCATCTTTATTATAGTCAATATCATTCCATTCACGAATGCTGCTAACATGACAACGCAGATACTTGCTGCCATGTTTAAGCAGTACTTCAGTCGAAATTTTCGCAGTAACAATTGCAGGTCCTCTCCAACACCAGTGCTTCTGATTATAGGCTAAATACAAAACTTTGTCACCGACTTAGACATTATTACTATTTGGTCTGGTATTCTGATACAGCGCTTTTTGAATGCGATCAGATGTATCTGTCTTAACAAAAGCAGATCGGACCTTACGTAACAACTCAAGAACTCAAGATGATTTACAATAATATCATTAAAACAATAAGTCTCCATGACAGGTATTGAATCATTCAAAACGGATGTAATTCAAGATTTTTTCCAAATACAACTTGATATATGGAGAGTATCCATTACGATTGGGCATGGCATTTTTCGCAAATACAGCTAGTTTAATAACCCATTAACGGTTGCAGTGGACTCCTCAGTTAGTGTCAAAAAATGTTTCCTTGACCACCAGCTTATGCCGTTCCACAACTCCATTCGAAAAGGGCTAGTACGCCGCTGTAGTCGAATGTAATGAACTTAATTTATCGCGCATTTCAGTAAAATTAGCATTGAAAAATTCTCCATTGTCACCCAGGATAGTGCTTGGAGATCCAAACATCGTAACCCATTCCATTAAAAAGGCTGTTTGTATAGTAACAGAATCTCGAAAAAATATACATTATATGCAGCACCCAGCAAATCTTCTAAATTCAACTAAAATAAATCCATAGAAATTAAACGATTAAATTAGTTGGAGAGTGACAAGGAAACAATGGGTTTACGCTTAGGCAGCTGAGTTCTTTTACAGATTTCACAGTTGTAACAAAGTACATTGCTAACGTCATTATTTCATGATTTCAATAAACGAAACATATGTTCCTTGTTACAATGTCCAAACTGAATGTGAACTTTCTTTAGGTCCTTAGTGCTTAAATATGATTTAGTAATTAATATTTGAGACACATGTTGCAATTCTGCTCTTTCAGTATTCGGGCATAATAGAATTGAAAAATATCCACTTGATGCAACGGTACAATGTTTCCCGCAATGCTGATTGTGTTCTGCTTCAAGTCGATTATGACTTGAATTTTCTTCAGAGTCAATTTCGAAAGGAGTAAAGGCAGTTTTCCTCTAACTTCTAGAAAGCGCTGTTGACCAAATTGGCAATTTGACTTGAAATAATGCCGGTTAGCGAACACCATCACCAACCACAAAATTAGCAGAAGAATTTTGAGGTCGAATTTGTTCTAATGATATTCCACAAATGATAAAGTAATTGTCCAACCAACACCTACCTCCAACTGTGTGTGCAAGCGGGATCCACAAGGCCCATCATACTTTCTTTGTGACACTGGGGCATGAATGATACAAAATTAACTTATGTAAGGTATGCTGTCTCATCACCTTCTTCACCAATAACAGTATTTCGCTCCTGAGATTGAGAAATATTTGTTAGATCAGGGCATCGATTTGCCCAATGTGAATGCGACCCGCAAACGTAGCACGGACGAGAAATACTTGGTCGATAATCACCACGACCTCGACGCTGACTAAATTGACGCCCCCTCTGATTTCGGTTCGTTGAACCACGTCCGAACCTAAACGTCTGATTATCGCCATCAGCCTCAATTTGATACGCAGCCTTTGTTTGATCTCTTGTGCGGAGCCGATGGTGGCAGCAGTACTAGGGTAACCAGAAAGACCACTAGGAAGGGCAATAAATGACAAATTCGATTGCAGCAATGTTTGCTTAATCTTAAGTAGTGTTAGTTCCTTTGATGACAAGTTAATAGGATATTCCACTTTTGAATATAAGTTCAGCCAGTGGCGGCTCGTGCATGCAAAATTTAGGCAATCAAATATTTTTTTGTGCAACCAAAATAGTGTAAGTTATAAACCATGAAAAATTTATTGATAAAGGAAAACCCCGAGACAAATTTTCCCAGAAATTTATTTGTAATATTATTATAGAAATAAGTTCAATAAAATTGCTAATGATTTCTGTAGTTTTTCTCTCCTAATCGGTTATTCTTGTATTTGTTTAAAATTTTTTAACCAGAAAATAATCATTTATGTGCAAAACACGTAAAATGTATGGCAGGAAAAATGTTTTTTTGCAGTAGTTGAAATAAATCACATGAAATAACAAAAAAGTCTAACAGTTGTTTTTAAAAATCAGCTTATACATGCGTATGATAGTGCAAAACAGTTTCTTGTTCCTTTTCCTGCAACCATGCACAGATATACTCCACATGTTCCACATTTGAAATATGTCTTGTTTTCAACACCGGCGGCATAGCAATGTCTACATTTTCCCCGGACTGTGAGTATTTCAGGTTAATGTAATGGAACTTCTGTTGGTAAATACGAGCGACGAGACTGATACGTCGAAGGAGCATTTCTTGAACTGTTGCTATAATGCCCAATCAAAGACTTTGCAACAACAATCTTGAAATCCAAAAGATCAATGCCTTGGGGTTAGAGTTTCCTGTACACAATATGGCTGTTTACAAGAGCCATATCCAATAAATCAAAAAATAATCTTAAATAATACCTCCCACTTGAAGACTTTCTGTCCAACTTGTAGGCTGCGGTTTCTTGGTCCAGAAGGTCTACACCTCCCATTCCAGAATTATAGTCCTCTATTTGTGGACAATCAATAGCAACTTTTGAGCTCTGGCCCTTCATTCTACGTAACACAGACGATACTTCATCAGAACCTTCTAAGGAGGTTCCTACCAAAAGAACTCCTCTGTTGTCAAACCACTTCACTGCTGTGATGNTTTTAGCAAATTGAAATTCGATATCCCCGCGTTTCATATTTTTGTCATTTTCCTTTTGCGCCATCATTTTTCGATTACTTCTCACTGTACCTACACAATAAATATTTTTCTCAAACAACTTTTGAACAAGTGTTGGGCTATTGAAAAAGTTATCGAAATACAGCCTGCAGAACGAATTTTCAAGCTTTTTGCTGAGATTAATCACAACATTCTCACCAAGTCCATAGTCAGTCTTTTCGTTTTTTCCAAGATAGAGAATGAATTCATAAAGATACCCAGTACTGCTGCAACAGCGCCACCACCACTTGAAGCCCCATTTGATGGGTTTGTTTTTAATATACTGCTTACAAGAATGTCTTCCCTTGAACTTTGTCATATGTTCATCAATAGCCTGCTTATTGCAGTTTGAAACTGCCTCCTGAAATGCATTATTTAAATGATTAATAACTGGTCTTAATTTATAGCCTTTGTCTGCTTTTTCAGCTGTTTCATTGTTCGCAAAATGCAGATTTTGTAGAATTTGGCAAAATCTTGTTCTTGTCATTACATTTCGAATACCGTTGTTTCCAATATAATCATCTGCAGCCCAATAACACTTCAGTGTTGGTAACTTGTTGATTGACATCATAAAATTCATGCCAAGAAATGCTTTTATTTCTTCAGGTGATGTTTGAAAAGCACGACCATTTTGAGCGGCATATATGTTGCTTTGTTCTGATATCAGTGTTAAAAGGTCTAACAGCTTTACCATATGTTCAAATACTATCAACGGATTTGCGTTTTCTGGAATATCAAGCAAAACATCACCTTGATCGTACTTGCACTTCTCAGCTTTTATAAATTTTGGTTTTCTGCTCCATTTAAGTTCTTCCAACTTTGCTTTTATCCGCATCTTTGGAGGAGACTTATCGCATTCTAATGGTTCGTGTATTGCTGCTTCAGGAACCAAGACATGATGGTCACTTTCCACACTTTCCCCTGTCTCAGTACACACTGAATCCAAAGGCTCGTCTGCAACAAACTCTGTGTCAGAATCTTCTAACAGATTTTCCACCTCACTTTCATTTTCGCTTCCAATTTCATCCAACATCGCAAAAATCTCATCACTTTCTGTTTCTCTGTCAATCCGTACATACTTCTTTCTGTTGTTTGATGCCATGTTTAACTTATGCACTAAAATGTAAAAAGCAGAGTTTGGTAACAGGGGTTTTACGTGAGCACCTCTGTTATCAAAACATACACAAACAAACACAAAACAAACACTGAGTTTTGGCCTTCAAAATTTGAAAATTAGCAAATTATTCTGTATGGAGATATTCAACCATGCATAGGAAATTTCTTAAATAAATGACCCTGTTAGAATTTTTTTTAAATATCTGATTTTAGCTCCTTCCTATAGGGATACGGGTGTCCTAACTTCTTTTAATAAAGACAAAAAAANGCATTGATCATTCTGCATGAAGATATTCAACCATGCATAGATAGATTTTTCTGCATTGATCATTCTGTATGGAGATATTCAACCATGCATAGGAAATTTCTTAAATAAATGACCCTGTTAGAATTTTTTTTAAATATCTGATTTCAGCTCCTTCCCATAGGGATACGGGTGTCCTAACTTCTTTTAATAAAGACAAAAAAAGTCAAAATATGATTTAGAGGTAAATAGTAAACGGTAGATACAACTGTCCCCCATTAAAACTTCGTTTTCAGAAACAACCCTTATTTTGTTCAGATTGAGCCAAATGGTCCTTCCGGACAGTAGGGACACACATGTCCTTGAACAAATTATTGCAAATATCTCAGGCTGTATAGTAGTAAATCAAATCGGGTTTTTTTAACAGTTATGTATTACTGTCCTCTTTTGGTTTCTGACAATTACGTTTAGTTGTAGTGAGATAACTTTCCACAGGACACCCAGTAATGTTGAAAGGAGAAATTGGACCAAATTTGGGTCAAATTTTGGTCCATATTTTCGTCGAAAATGGTGAAAATTAAAAAAAGAATATTTTGAAGTTGAAGAAATAACTTTAACTATATATCCAAACTGAAGCTAATGTTTTTTACTTGGTACAGTCTCAAATCTATTAACTTAAAAGTTGGGGACTCCTGTGTCCCTATGGTCCTGAAAAGGTTAATGTAGTAATTCTCAATTAATAATATTGAATTTGGGGTATTATTTTTCAACTTTGTTTCTTGTATACAGGCAATAGCGTATGAATTTTTTACAAGGATACTCCTAAATTCTAAGTATTTCGATAGTATTCCATTAACATTGTTACTGAAAATGCTTGGGAAAGATAGCTTCGTCAATTGACGATTTGTGTATTCCCTTCATACAATTTAAGGTTCCTAATTCTGANACAGGACACCCAGTAATGTTGAAAGGAGAAATTGGACCAAATTTGGGTCAAATTTTGGTCCATATTTTCGTCGAAAATGGTGAAAATTAAAAAAAGAATATTTTGAAGTTGAAGAAATAACTTTAACTATATATCCAAACTGAAGCTAATGTTTTTTACTTGGTACAGTCTCAAATCTATTAACTTAAAAGTTGGGGACTCCTGTGTCCCTATGGTCCTGAAAAGGTTAATGTAGTAATTCTCAATTAATAATATTGAATTTGGGGTATTATTTTTCAACTTTGTTTCTTGTATACAGGCAATAGCGTATGAATTTTTTACAAGGATACTCCTAAATTCTAAGTATTTCGATAGTATTCCATTAACATTGTTACTGAAAATGCTTGGGAAAGATAGCTTCGTCAATTGACGATTTGTGTATTCCCTTCATACAATTTAAGGTTCCTAATTCTGATTTGTTTGGGATCTTTACCTTCTTCAATCAATACCCTTCTTTTCTTTAAAAGATTGGTTTCAATAATCTCTTCTTCCCTTGTTAGTCTTTGTGATATGTATAGGTTCTGAAAGGCACAGTAGTTCTTGAGGGCACTACGGTTTGCCAGAATTTTGCGTACGTCAAAGGTGTTCTTTAGTTTTACATATAATAATCTGGGTTTTTCCTAGTTTCGTTATATCTACCTCTTCGATAGATATCTGATATCTGTCCAATACGTTCACCACCAAGATATTTTAATAAGTTTTCAAATTTTGCATAATCATCTTCTAAAACATCAGTTTGCTTCCTTTTGTGCTTTCTGGTAAATTACTTATTCTAATATCACAAAGTGCTTGACATTTTTGTTCTGAGCTTTCAGGTAGTCGTGAGGTTTTAGATTGTATATTTGAATTTCTTAAAATTTCAGAGTAAGTTTTAGCATTTTCATTGAAATGTTTGACATTGTTTTCTAGTGATTTAAGGCTATCTGTAATATTCGATTCACTAAGGTTTGATGTACAGGTATCACACATCCATATGCCAATACCAATTAAAAGCTTTTTAATACCCTTAAGTAAATTTAGACAAAAGTAATCGATTCCTACACATTCTGAATGAAAGTGTGCTTGACATTTGAAGCATTTTATTTCTATTTGGTTAACGACTACTTTGTAACATTTTTTACATTTTCTGTTTGTGTCCTGTTCTTCTTTGGTACCAGTGCTCCACATTGTGCCACGACTATTAATAGTTAAGGTACTTTGCTTTTTTCCACATTTAATGCAATAATGCATTCCTAAGAAAAACTAGTATGTACTTGATAAACGTTGATAAATAGATACTGATGGGATTAAATAATGAATGAAAAAGGTAACTGACCTTTATGATATGATGACGTCACCAATATGGACTATGTCTTTCCTTTGATTATGGGGTATGAGATTAGAGACCTGTTAACTGTGGGAGGCTAACAGATATTGTTAAAGCGTTTGAAAACAATACACATGAGAGGAATTCACCTCAATCACGAGTAAATGAATATGGTAGCTGATCTCAATGATATGAAAATAAAGGGAAATATGAGGAAAAAAACTGCCGTTCCTTCAGTTATAAGGGTATTAGAGTAGTGAGCTGCTAACTGCGTAGTTAACAGCGAAAACTTCCCACCAAAATTGGAGATGCGAATGTAAAGGAAATTTCTCTAATGAGCTGTGTTTGCAAACAATTCATATATATA
>CABFPE010000390.1:232878-246356 GCA_900660155.1 Hofstenia miamia | reverse complement strand
TTATTATTATTATTATTATTATTATTATCATCATCATAATTATTAGTAGCAGTAGTAGTAGTAATAGTAGTAATAGTAGTAGTTAGCAAATATTTAGGTTTCAATAAGAGGAGAAACATATTTACTAAACATATTCGAATAAATAATAATGTTATGAACAATTCTTGGTTTTTAATGGCGGCTTCAATATATAACCATTTACCTAATGTGATTAAAGATGCAAAAATCTTATCTAAGAATGTTAAACTGCAAATCTGTAATAACTTAACAACTGAAATTTTAATGTTCCATAGGTATAAGGGATGCTAAATTTTGTATGACATTTATATTACTGCTTTGTGTAGTTTATAGATGCTAATAAATGCATTTAAATAGTAAAAAATTGTCAATGTTCCCAGGTTCATACATATAACAAAATTCTATAAAAACTTTAAAACTATGAAACCTACAAGATATCTCTTGTACATCTCATTTATTTATTTGATTAACATACTTTGAGGAAAAAAATTTATATTTTCAAATGATATCAGTTTCCATTTAAGGTTCAACTCAAGATTGAAAACATTTACTAACATCCATAGAATTAAAAACAGCTTCGTTGCCAAATGTTTTTTCGTGAAAGCAGTGGAGATCTTTAATGAAATGCCCTTGGATTTGCGATCATCTTCAATTTCTAATAAAACTAATACTTCCTAAATGAACAGTGGAATAACGAAAAGTTTTTCATCCAACTTTAAAGTACCTTAGCTAATATACATAACCATATGGTGCTAATCGATATCACTGCTCTGTAGTAGTTTATAGTTGATGATTAGTAAATCATTTTAAACAGTAAAAAGACTTTATAGTCAAAAACAATTGTTACAAAAGCAAAAAAATAAAGTAAGTCAATAAATAGAATAATAAAATAATATTGAGGCTGCCAAACAGAAAAGAAATATTACAGGCCTGTAAGAAAAACAATTAATAAAATTTAAATGAATGATTACATCTACAGTTCTTATAATTCCAAAATAAAAAATGAGTATATCATTTATCTATATGAAATTTGTTGAATGTACCTCAGAAAATAATCTTTTAATTTTAATTCATTTCTGTATAACAATGCAAGTATTTCGCAAGGATCGTAATTCTATTGAAAAAGAAGTTCTTGGATTTTTCTCTACCTAAATCTTTCCTTCTAAATCCTAAGCGATCATGTGATCTAAAACCGGATATATTAGAATAATATAGAGAAAAATAATAAAAAAATTGTTAAATCAAGCTTGCTGTTGAGGGGTTTGTTAAAATATATCCATTCCAAATATCGTAAACAGCGTAGGGGTTCGTACGTGTAAGCAAGGCAAACAGTACTCGCCCAATAATTTTTTCATAAATTCATTTCATTCTTAATTCTATGAATTTATATGTATATAAATGTACAAATCGTAAACTGTTAGTTTGCATAAAGCAATATTCAAGAATCAAGTAATAATATGAATGGAATATAGGATATAGGACATAATTCATAATGATTTGCTTTAAAAATAATTTAATGCAGATGCCGCTCAAACGATTAAATGATATCCGTTTAGCTAGCAAAGAAAGTAGTCCGTTCATTGCTTCCCATTGAAACGCTATTGTAAAAGAACCACGCGAAATATTTTCATTCAATACAATAAGCAACAACCCAAAAGTAAACATGATATTTGTTATTTATAAAGAAACATTTCTCTATTCAAGCAGTGCAAGAAACAGAATATATTTGAGCGAGGTTCTTATTTGGGATAATGGTTTTTTCACTTTTTTTATCCCACGGATTCCTTGTACAAATTTTTAAATAAAAATACGGTAGCCCTTTGTTTTTCTTTTATATATATTAGAAAATGTATAGGAATTGTTAATGAAAGACGAATTTTTTCTACTAATGTGCAACCAATTTTTTCGAAAATCAAATGCAACTTGGGCAATTTAAGAGTGATATATCTTGAAATAAATTATGCACTCAAATGGAGGTCAGTTTCATATCCATATACAAATGCCGTTTTATGGAATTATTAAATTTAAAAAAGTTTGAGCAATTTAAATGTGATTACCCTCAGCTCAGCTGCCATTTTCTGATCTAAATTTCTACTGCAATTTTCTCAATCTCGAAAAAATTTGTAATAAGTTTGCTATCATTGGCATGGCTCCAATTGTAAATTATAAAATTTTTATTCGACTTGTTGAAATGCATGATTTGTCGACTGCCGTACCTGAAATTTGTAAATATTTGATTTTATACAAATTATTTGATTTTGAGCAGCAATGCAGAACGATTATTTTCTGAAAAGAAACGTGAACAAATTCAAGAACCACCGATTAGAGGAGAAAAAACTACAGAAATTATTAACATTTTTTTTGAAAATGTTTTATTAAATGAACTGCAGGACTAGTCTTATTTTAATAATAAGAGTCAGAGCAAATTTATTGCGCAATCTATATATACAAGATCTACAAAGTAATACATGACAAAAAAAATAAACAAATTAATGTGTACAATATATAATAATATAATCATATAATCAATGTTTGAGTGGATGTTTGTGTAGGTGCTCAATGTTGGATGTGTTTTCGTATGCATGAAGTGTACTACCGTCCCCTAATGTATATTGTTTTATTAGAATAAATTGTTTAAATTTTTTTCTAAACTTTGTATAGTTTTTTTCCATTCGCTTTTCATAATCTAAATTATTTCACAATTTAATTGATATGTGATGAAAGCCTTTAGAATTTTTATGTAAACACAAATTTTTGCGATCGCTCATTGAATTTAATATAGTCATTAAGGAAAAGGAGAGATGTTTGTAGAGATTTGAATTTAAATAAGATAGATAGCATATGCAGATGAATTTGGTAGAACTGAGATAATATATTTATTACGATATACTGATGCTTCGTCATGCTTTTGTGCAAAGCTAAGAGTGTTTATACAGCAATTAAATGTCTTTGATAGAAGCATACGATGTTTCGAACTTAGGTTAGTTAAAAGAAAGGAACAGTATTGAAAATGAGACAAACAGAATGCTACACATTACATTGCGTAAGTGATAAAGATATCTAATGCCTGCAGTCATTTTTTGAATCTTATTCAGCAGAAATTTTTCAAATGTTAATTCATTATCTATCTCCACTCCTAAATAACTGACTGATTCACTTTGCTTTATTGACTCATTATTTATCTTTAGTTCTATATCATTAATTAGATTTCTTTGTGCCTTCGGTGAAAAAATTATAAATTGAGTTTTTTCAATATTTAGTTTCAGTTGATTAATAGTAAAATAATTGTTTAATTTTTCTATATCTGTTTGGAGGTTTTTTGTAGCAATAATAATAATAATAATAATAATAATAATAATAATAATAATAATAATAATAATAATAATAATGTGTTTAACATGTTTTATTCCGTGATTTCAATTAGGCTGGCATGTTACTTAGAACAGAACAGGTTGATACCAGAGGAGGAGAAGGGATGTAGGACAAAGACGAGAGGATGCAAAGATCAGTTGTTAATAGACCAGGCAGTAGTGGAGAATTGTAGAAGAAGGAAGACAAACTTANATTTTTCAAATGTTAATTCATTATCTATCTCAATTCCTAAATAGCTGACTGATTCACTTTGCTTTATTAACTCATTATTTATCTTTAGTTCTATATCATTTATTAGATTTCTTTGTGCCTTCGGTGAAAAAATTATAAATTGAGTTTTTTCAATATTTAGTTTCAGTTGATTAATAGTAAAATAATTGTTTAATTTTTCNTAGAAGAAGGAAGACAAACTTAGCAATGGCATGGATAGACTACAGGAAGGCACATGACAGCATATCACATAGGTGGGTATTGAGGACGTTAGAGGCCAATGGCGTTTCACCGAAATGGGTTGAGTTTCTAGAGAAGGAGATGGGAAAGTGGCAGACTGAAATAGACAGTCACAGGTTGAGGTTTAGGCAAGGCATATTCCAGGGAGACAGCTTAGCACCACTATTGTTTGTAGTTAGCTTAATCCCCATCACAGGCAAGTAGAGAGTCTGGGTTGGCGTTTCGATTAGGAAAGTGTGCGGCAGTGACAATGATTAGAGGTAAGTGTATGGATAGAGATGGTTTGAGGATGAGGAGTGGGGATAAGATTGAGGAAGTCAAAGAGGGGTACAAGTACTTAGGTGTGATAAAGAAAGATAGAACAGATCATGAGGAAATGTAGATGAGATTAAAAAAGAATAAAAGAGGAGAGTAAGGAAGGTACTACAGAAGTCAGCATGAAATGGGCAGAATAGCATAAAAACAATTAATACATGGGCGATACCAGTGTTGAGATATTCGGCAGGAATAGTAAGGTGGAACAAGAATGAACTGAGGGAATTAGACAGGGAGACAAGGAAGATACTAGCAGCAGAGAGAGCATTCAACCTCAATGGAGATGTAGATAGGCTGTACATGGCAAGGCATAAGGGAGGGAAAGGGCTGCTAAGTGTAGAGGAAACTGTAGAAGCAGAAGCACTAGATCTAAAGGAATATGTAGAAGAGGTCACTAATGAGTTAAGGAAGATAAGAACTGAGAGTGAAGGAAAGAAGGTATACCAGATTAGGTTGGAATCAGAGAGACAAACAAGGTATAGGCAGAAGGCAATGCATGGAGAATACTGGAGGAACACAGAAAAGTGTGATAGAGAAGAGAGCAACAAGTGGTTAAAGAAGGCAGTACTAAAAAGAGAAACAGAAGCACTGATAATGGCAGCAAAGGAGCAAGCAATAAGAATAAACTGGATGAAGAAGCATATAGACAGAAGAGTAGAAATAACTGATAAATGTAGGCTATGTAAGAAAGAGGCGGAGACAGCAGACCATCTGATAGCAGGATGTGAGAAGTTGGCGCAGAATGAGTATAAGTTCAGGCATGACAAGGTAGGAGTATGGTACATTGGAGTTTGAGCATGCAGCATGGGTTAGAAGCAGGAGACAAGTGGTATGAGCACAAGCCACAGGGCGTCATAGAAAATGAGAATGTTAAGATACTGTGTGACTTCAACATACAGACAAGGAAGGTGATAGAAGCACGGAGGCCAGACATAGTAGTGGTAAACAAAGAGAAAAGATTGGGAACAGTGATAGACATAGCAGTACCAAAAGACAGAAATGTAGAAAGCAAAGAGAAAGAGAAGATAGACAAGTACAGAGAGTTAGCAGAGGAAATAGAAAGACTGTGGAAGTTAAAGAAGGTTGAAGTAGTCCCGGTAGTAGTAGGAGCACTAGAGCAGTAAGTAAGAAGGCATAAGAAATACTTGGAGGAGTTGGGAGCACAGAAGGCAGCATAGTTAGGAATAGCTAGAGTCCTGAGGAAAGCTCTCAGACTCCCTGGGATCTGGTGAGTTCCCCGAGTTGAGAGGGATACCAGCATGAAGCTGTGAGAAGTAAGAATAATAATAATAATAATATTACAAGCATCATTCTGAAAAAAATTGTCTCAGGTATTTCAAATATATATAAATTTTTCATGGTTTATAATTTATACTAATTTGGCTAGTTAAAATATATGCTTGCCTAGGTTTTGTATGCAAAAGCCCCCAGTAGTAAATAGATAGTTAATGGTAGTAATGATATTTTATGAAGCCTATCTTTATCATTTCCAGTCTTACATATCCATCGTGAGCATCTTCTCTGAAATTACTCTAGATTTCTTATATCAGCTTTATTAGAATACGATATAATTGATCAATAACTAATTCTTGATCGGATTAAAGATTTGTATAATTTCAATTTATTTATATAGTGAGCATTAGAGGAAATATTTTCTTAGAAAAACGTTTGGCAAGTTATCTGGACCATGTAATTTCAAAAAGTGGAGTTGCTTATAACATCTTCTAAATTTATTTCAATTATACAGGTATTTAGTTCATTATTTTCAAATGAAAAATTATCTTCATTGCAAATTAGTGGAGAGAATATAGATTGAAAATATTCGTTAAGAAAATTTGCTTTCCTAATATCAGAATGAACTGCAACATCATTTCAGATCATTGGTGTGGCAAAATAGAGTTTTTTTAGAAATGTCAATAATTTATAGCAGGTATTAATTGAAGATAAATCAGCGAATTTCTTAAAATATATAATATTATCTAGCCCTATGGATTGAATTCATTTGTTAGATAAAACAAGAATCTTTATTTTTGTGAGTGCGGAAGGTAATTTGCAATAACATCTTCCAAGCGTCAAGGATTTGTTTAGTAAGTGTCTTGAATTATGACGAAATAAATTGGAAAATCTATTCTTTTCTTACGCTTTAACTGGAGTATAGAAAAGTGTGATTTCAAATAATTAATCATAAACCAATCTTTAAGGTATAAATTTAAATATCCTCCGAAAGGTACATCAAGAATAACTAATGCTGAAGCTATTTCTTGGATACTCGATTGAGTATAAGAAAATTTCACTCCAGAGCTGTTGCATTTTATCGTAGAATCATAAGGATTAGCAAATGATTGTTCAACTGGAAGTCTTTAGATGATGGAAGCATGATCATTAGGTTCAATTTTGGAATATTTCTTATTATTGGTAAATAATTCGCAAATGTGCGTTGGGAAATCAATAATTTGTTCCAAATCATGTTTCATCACAAATTCAATAAATGCTTTATCTAATGTATTTTGTGAATAAAATGTACCCTATTTGATTTTAGACACATTGAAGTCACCACATATATAAATACTGATAATTTTTCATATATAATAGACTTCATTTTTGCAAAATGAATTGTAATTTTGGAAACTATAATTGGGCATTTGAAGAACACTATCACTATACTAGGGCGATATATACTATTTTTAAATGTAACTTATCCTTCAATTAATTTTTTACTTGTTTTTGAATTTTTGATAATATGGATTGTATTTCATCTCTAAGTTTATCTATTTTAGTAGAAGTTTCTCTACAGAAAGTCTGTAATTTTGAGAACTCTTGTGTGAGAGTTGTCTTGGATGATAAAGATAACTGATACTTAATGTCATTGCAAAAAATTTTTAATTTATCCATTTCTTGAAACTCCATTGATTGAAGCAATTTTTATTTGTTCTTTTACACTTTCATCAACACATTGAGGGAAATTATTAGAAAATGGTTTTTATGTTCATGGATTGCTTTAATACAGTTTAAATTGAATCTCATGCATGCTACAGTTAAATGCAAATTCGCATTATAACTGATACAAACAAACTGATTCACTAAAGTTGGAATGACATACGAACAAGTTTTACAAATGTGTTCAGAAGACATAGTGAAAATTCAAACTATTATGATCAAAAATAGATGGATCAATGGTTTTCATTTGATGAATTGCAATTATAATGAAGAATATATAGTTAATTAACGTTTCTCACCAAAATTTCTTGCTATTAAAGTAGGCCTTGCATCCACACTTACTCAAATTATGACAGCCTCACTCGCAGAAAACACTTTGATTTATGCTTCTTTATATATTTCTGTTAAAGACTTTGAATATTTGAAGATAGTCGTCTATCATACAAATACTGCTCCAAAATCTTTTATATTCTTCATTGCAGAATTTTCTATATTTAAGGTTTTTTGTGTGTTTTCACATTTTAGTAAATATCCAGTGCTTAGAATGAATTGATTAACAATTTTACAAATGATTCACTTAATTTTTAATATATTACTGTACAAATATTAATCTATCACCTAATCATGACCATATCATACATTATTAAGCGTCCATAATATATGCTCGCTGATTTGGATAGCAGATGCCTGCCGGCCTGATAGCGTGAATCATGTTTGGATCCGGTTTCGAACCTGCTAAATGGTTAAATTCCTTTAAAGACAATAATTTGTATTTTCAAAAGGAATACTTTCATTAGAATTATATTAAATATAGTATGATAATTTCAATGTATTTTAGGACGCTATAACGAATATATTTCATTTTGCTCTACTATTTTCATAAGACTATTGTAATTCACTTCTTTATCACAAATTCGGTTTTATCAAGAGTTTCTAGTTGAATCTCTTTGCAAAGGCTTGCTGAAAGAATGAAAATTGTGTTTCAGAGATATGGAATTCTGGAAGGAAGCAGAACACCTATTATCCA
The DNA here is from genome assembly GCA_900660155.1 of Hofstenia miamia. Taxonomy (NCBI): domain Eukaryota; kingdom Metazoa; phylum Xenacoelomorpha; order Acoela; family Hofsteniidae; genus Hofstenia; species Hofstenia miamia. The sequence continues at coordinate 238,237 of CABFPE010000390.1, read as the reverse complement.
ATGTCATCAAACGTTTTTGTGAAGTCCGCTTCAGAAACACATTGTGAACGCCATTTTTTACTTGGAGAAATTATTTTACACTTTTACTAAAAAGTGACGTAGTTCACTGTTCATATCCAGTGGCGTCAAACCTGGGGAGATTAGCCTCTCCCTATTTTTTGATAACCAAAATTTTGAATGTGATGCATTATCTTTTTATCTGTATTTTTTTAGTTTTGCCGTCCTCTTACGACATTGTAAAACTAATTGTTAGACAATTATTATAATTACTGAAATTCTTAAGAAGTCTTCCAAATTATTATGTTAGTAATTCCCAAATGAGATTACACAACAATAATTTTATGGAATTTTATTTATCAATGCTTATATAATAAATAAACATGCTTCAATTATTGCTTTTTTAGCCAAGTAAAGGCTATTGGTTACAAACTGAAATTTTCATTTATTTCAGCAAAAGTAGTAAAACCAAAGAAACTGAAAATTTCTTCCCAAAACTATAATTTTTCAAAAACAAGACTTTTGTCGTTATGACATCAAGAAATTTACTGTATTCTCTCATATTTGAAAAATGTTATTAGAAATTCAGATCTTTCTGGAAAAAATTTTTATCAAGAACTAATTTTTTACTCTTTTAAATAGCAATATTTTGACTCATGGCAACTGTTGCAGAACTTTATAAATGAGATTTAGAACATTAATTATTGAAAGTGATTATTTACAAATATATATTTGCTGATTTGGTCTTGTTAATGCATGTAATGTACGTGCAAATTTAGCATAAGAATATTACGAAAAGAATGCTACAAACAAAATTATTGCAAGAAGTCAGTTTTCAAGAAAATTGACTTGCCGACAGAGGAAAACCAGCTCTTCGTATATATATATATATATATATATATATATATTATATATATATACATATATATACATANATATAGCAATTAACGACAATCCATAGTCATACGGCAATTTTATTCATGTGTCGCTATGTAAGCTTTTTGAACATTTTGATAGGTACATAGCGTCATATTATAACTATATGTATATGTATATATATATATATAGATATATATATATATGTATATATGTATATATATGTATATATTTATACAAATAATAATAATATATATATATATATATATATATATCTATATATATACAAATATATAATATATATGTGTGTATGAAAATTGATCTAGATTAAAAAAAAAACATTAATGAGTGAAAAACAGCTTGTTGACTTTTTAAAGAAACAAACCGTTTTTCCACATTTTCAAAAACACTTTTCTCCAAGTCTAATAGAAAATTTGCAAATTGTTAGTGAATGTGCATTCATAAATATCTCTGTGTTTGCAGTACATTCAAATATTTACCAATTTTTTCAATGAGACTCAAATTCCTCCCATACCCAGTTTTCAGATGATAAAAAGTTTTAATATCCATTGCAAGAACAACCAACCTCAACTACTCTGTTTTCTGTCAACAGATCCCGTCTTGTCCAGATGCACAGTGCGCAAAATCACAATTAGACTGACTTCATGCAATGTTAAGAATTAAGTATGAAAATGAACAATGAGTCTATTCTCCAATGGTACTTTCATATTTCGGATAGCTTTCTTTTTTAGACAATTTTTTTATTATTATATATATTAAAAAATTGAAAAAATGTTTGGGTTGGCTAGCATTAATATAAATTCAATTACTTTAAATGAATTATATTTTTCAGCTGAATCTCTTCATAAATAAGTGACATATAAGCTCATTTCATTGGATTTCCAAAAAATGTATTTCCTCATCAATTTGCAATGCAAAATTTGATTGGATGTCTTGCAAATAAGAATATTGACGAAGTCTATCTTTTTTAATATGCACATAAATGTCAAACACCACAGACGAGCTTGTAGTTTTCAAGCATTTTGTCTCATATGCGAATGTCGCACTTGCTTTTTTTGGTGTGTCAAGTAATGTCCTTGCACTTTTTGTTTTATTTCATACGCAGTTTCTAAAGATTCCATTTGTATTTTATATCATCAATATTTTATTGGCAGATATTGGTTCAGCTTCAGTTGTAGCCTACTGGTCATATCAATTCATGTTGAATGAAGGCAGAATTCATTTTTGTCAATTACTTTGCTACCTCAGTCATTTAACTTATAGGTAAGAAACCTACATTTCTATTTGATTCATTAAGTACAATAATAAGTAAGAAAACAGGGAAACAAATTTTGGAACAAATTGAATTGTATGAGTGCAAAAGGATTAACATACAAGCATACTAAATACAGGGCATATGTAAAATTAAAAGGATGACTGCATAAGTACATTGTATTTTCAAATCAGTGTTACTTAGTAATATACAAAGTGTGAAGTATGGACATATTAAAAAAGAAGTAATGGGCATATTTGAATTAATTTTTTTTATTCTCACAAAATTGCAAATACTAACACTTATTTTTATTTGAGAATTTTCATTTTATGGTAGAAATAAGGTCTTAATAAAAAAAATTACTACAGAAATTTCTACTACTGTATTTCTAAATTAACAGTTGAAATAGTATTTGTAGTCAGGAGATAGCTGCAACTCTAGGCAAGTCTGAGCATTTTAAGTTTAAACGTATTTCCAGTCTATATTTTTGTAATTTAAGATGTATATAAATTTGCAATGCATACAGTAAAACTTTCAATTCTAGAGTTTCTTGAGGATCCATACAATTTACAGGAGATTTGTAACGTAGGAATTCGAAAAAATCCTAGTAGTATAAGGCCACTTTAACAATCTAGTGTACGTAATTTTATTTTCTGCATGTTTAATGGATTGAAGAGTAAATTGCTATTATTTTTTGCAAAACTGTGATATTTAAAACGTGTAGGTAATTCAATTTTTTGCAACACTGTATTATTAGAGACGTGTATTTTTGTTGTTCTATAAAAAGTTAATTTTGATATTAATTTTTGTAAATTAAGAGCTCGCTCCTAACTTCCCTGTGCTTCATAAATTTATGTATGGGTAATAACAATGCACTTACATTGAGACAGTCACTTTATCTTACTTTAAATGACATGCAGAAAAAAATCCTGTTCTAGCAGATTTTTAAGTTTCAGTTACTATGATATATTATATATAAATTATAATGTCCTCCACTTCAGGGATATTTGTTTTAATCTTATACTTTCCTCCAATTTTCTTTAATATAAAATGTGCAAATATATTGCTGTATATATAATAGTTTAAAATACATGAATTATGTGAATTGGACCTTATTGTTAAGTGCATTGTGTTCATGGTTTCCCGTTAATGACTTTCCTTGCAATAAATAATCCATACATTTTTAAACTGTTTATAATTCTGCCCAATTATAAAACTTTAAAATTCGGATAATTTCATTTACAACAACTGATAATAAATCAGTTCGGGGATTTACTTTACTGCAATTGTCTCTAGTTCAACCATTTGACTGAATTTATTGAATGAAATCTTAAAACATTGTTCCATTTATATAGCTAAGCGAATTATACATAATGATTTATATTAAACAAAATAATGCGGAAATAGAATATTTTTGAATGTTCGAAGTGAAATGATTAACTAATATTTATCAATAAAATTTCATATTCTTATACAATTTTGCGATAATTTGAATCACTTTTTTAAAAATATTTGCAATGCAATTGATAAATTTCAAATTTTTAATTCAATTGTGAATAATGTAATTTGTTTTATTGTCTAAGGATATATTATTTAATTTTTAGGCAATGCTACAAAATCTTATAATGCTGTAGTTTGATTGGTAGAATATAACCAAATGATAGATTCAATTGAATTTTAAATTTTTCTTTTTAAATTATATATTTTAGTGTTAGCAATTTATCTTTGGTGATATTTGCCATGGAAAGATTTCTTCTTCTGAATTTTCCTCTAAATTTTCAAGCATTTCTATGCAGAACTGTTGTAGCGTTAATGATAGTTTCATGGATCGCAAGTGCTGCAGTATCATTTCCTACATATTACGTAAGATTGATGTTACAATTTATTCTTAATTAAATATTAAAACTTTGTAAATATGCAAAATGGAAGCATTGCAACTGCAAGCTTCACAAATGCAATTGAAATTTTTGGAAAGGAGTTTTACACTAGAGAACTTTTTACTAAATAGTGAACTAGGTTGATAGACTCCCTTTATTTTTCAGTTTCAAAAATCAAGTAGGTAGTTTCATAGACGTCTAGATAGGAGATGGACACGAAACTAATTTGACAATTTCGGTTATTATAAGTTAAGCCCAATAAATTAACAATGGAACTAAAACATATATTTTAAGTTCTATAAAGGCATTTTCCATTTTACAAAATATAAAATTAAACTGAATGCATAAAATTTGAAACATAAAGACATACTAAAATATCTAGATGTATATGATAGTGTCTAAAAATATTAATAACAATAATAATAATAATTATTATTATTATTATAGCGCCGCTGAATACTTTGGGGTTTTCATAGCGCCCCTGAATATCATTTTTTGTACTATCATAGTGGCGCTGAATACATGAACTATTATAGCGCCGCTAAATATTTTTCGTAAAAAAAAATAGCGCCGCTGAATACTAAATTATTATTAGCAAACATTTTAAAAAATTTTTGGAAAAAACAGCAAATTTAACAAACAATAAATTTAATAACATGCAATAATAACTATGATTGTAAAGTTTTCCAAATATTGCGTACAATTGAGCCTATTTGAAAATAAATTTTGTAAAAATTCAAAAAGAAGAGAAAGACAAAGGAGAATACTATCAATGTATAGAGATAAAGTCATCCAAATATAGTATTTTTAGACAGATGTCAAACTAATTATATATCAGAAAGTCTTCTAAATATATTAATTGCACTATTTTGTGTTGGATCCTTAACAATAAATATATGTCATTATAGTAAAACCCAAAGTAGTGCACAAGTGGCATTGATTCACTACTTTTTGACGGACTAGTTATATTTGTGTTTTAAAACTTATTACATGATTAGTTAACATGCTGAGATGATGTCCATCAATATAATAATCAAAATAAAAATGTGTGTATTAAGCGCCTCTATAATAGTACAATTTTGTATTAAGCGGCGCTATAATAGTTCTGAATTTGTATTCAGCGGCGCTAAGAATGTAAACAAAGTTGTATTCAGCGCCACTATAATAGTTAAAATTCGAAAACTTGAAAGCCGTTTTTCTCACGTTTGAACAACGCCACCACGCTGAAATTTACGTAACTTTTGGCGAATATACTAAGCTAGATGGCTACAAATTTTCAGCCAATTTGATTGGATACAGGCCTAATAATCGCACGGCGCCGCTGAATACACCCCCA
>CABFPE010000390.1:186171-222364 GCA_900660155.1 Hofstenia miamia | reverse complement strand
GCGAGAGAGGTTGTTAGCAGCCTAGCAGAGTCAATCAACGGGGACTCAGCGGTGCTACGTGATAGAATTGCTGGGGCGGCTTATGCAGCAGTACCGAGGCTCACACATGCCAGTACGAGACACCTGAGGTGCACGGAGTGTGCGCGTATGTTTTCTGCCCAAAAGGCGTTAAATCGTCATGTCAGAAATGACCATACGCAGAGCTCCACGACTATAGCGGATGCTAATTGCTGGAAGTGTGAAGCGAAGGGATGCTACAAGTCGTACAAGAGCAAAGGTTGGTATTTACGGCATATTAAGACCTGTCACCCCAACCTTTGTAATCGAGCATTGATAGGCGACGTAGGAAGACACCAGGCTTCCGCCACCAATCTGGGGGCGTTGGAGGGGCCGGTTGGCAGTCCTGCAGGAGTCTAAACTATAAAGCTTTTTGTTACTCGATTCCTAGGGCTTCAGGACCAGAACTGGTCGGTACCATCCAGTTCTAAATTTAGGACTGCGTTTGGGAGCCCCCATATTTGAACGAGGTTCCTATTTGGGATAATGGTTTTTTCGCATTTTTTTTATCACACGGATTCCTTGTACATATTCTTAAATAAAAATACAGTAGTCCTTAATAATTTTTTCATAAATGCACTTCATTCTTAATTCTATGAATTTAGATGTATATAAATGTACAAATCGTAAACTGTTAGTTTGCATAAAACAACATTCAAGAATCAAGTAATAATATGAATGGAATATAAAATATAGGACATATAATTCATAATGATTTGCTTTAAAAATAATTTAATGCGGATGCCGCTCAAACGATTAAATGATATCCGTTTAGCTAGCAAAGAAAGTAGTCCGTTCATTGCTTCCCATTGAAACGCTATTGTAAAAGAACCACGCGAAGTATTTTCATTCAACAACCCAAAAGTAAACATGACATTTGTTATTTATAAATATCAACTAGAAACATTTCTCTATTCAGGCAGTGCCAAAAACAATATATTTGAGCGAGGTTCCTATTTGGGATAATGGTTTTTTCGCATTTTTTATCACACGGATTCCTTGTACATATTCTTAAATAAAAATACGGTAGTCCTTTGTTTTTCTTTTATAGATATTAGAAAATTTATTGGAATTGTTAATGATGTAATGTGCAACCAATTCATTTAAAAATCAATTTGTAACTTAATAATTTAACAATGAAATATTTTGAAATATATTGGCGTCATATGCACTCAAATGGAGACCAGTCTCATATCCCTATGCAAATGCTGCTTTTTAGAATAATTAAATTTTAAAGACTTTGATCAATTTATATGTGATTTCCCTCAGCTGCAATTTTCTGATCAAAATTTCTACTCTAATTTTCTCAATCTTGAAAAACTTGTCATGGCGTTGCTTCAATTGTAAATCATAAAATTTTTATTCGATTTTTTGAAATGCATGATTTGTCGACTGCCTTGCCAGAAATTTGTAAATATTCCATTAAATACAAACTATTAGATTTTGAGCAGCGTCTGCAGAACGATTATTTTTCGTTTAAATAAAATTTAAAAAAAATCAAGAAAAACCGATTAGAGGAGAAAGACTACAGAAATTATCAGCAATTTTTCAGGAAAATGTTTTTATTTATGAACTGCAGGACTAATCTTATTTTTAAAATAATAATATTACGAATACCTCTCTGAAAAATATCACCTCATGGATTTCACATATAAATATATTTTTCATGGATTATTATTTATACTAATTTGGTTAATTAAAAATATTTGCTTGATTAGCTGTTGCGTTCCCGCCCCGCCACTGGAAGCAGGTCATGACATTTGAATGTATTGGCGTAAGTGGGGAAACTTCTACTTTAAATTTTAGATATGTTTTGGCATTCTATTTAATAGAAGTCTTTCTGCTCTGTAAATTTAACTTTGTATATTTAGTGGAATTGCAATAGCATTGGTGCTTTCCTGCTTCATCCAAGTGATATGTCCAATAGGTAGATCGATGATATCGCTTATCATGAGATACAAAGTCGCTGAAATTCCTTATTCTGTGTATCTTGGTACAACATCCCCTCTCATGATATTGTCTCATAGTTTAAATTCATACTTGTTCATGATATCGTGGTCGAAACTGAAAACAGAATACTTGAAGATGTTCTGCTGTGTAAAGAATTGAGTCATATACTACGAATGAATCTGTTTTTGCTTATGTATTGCCTGTATCATTTTTAACAATTAATATTGGCTAACAAAGATTATTTTATCGTTTAGTTTTGGATGCTTTCCTTACGAATGATGCAATAAAATCTATTATAGAATACATTAATCAAACTAATTTGTAATGATTGTAGTTGTGTGCCTCAAAAAGTTGATAAACAATTCTATTTAAAATGTAACTTGTTGTAGAAAACGATTTTTTATTTGAAGCCATTGTCAAATTAACAAAAATTAATTAATATTTTACCTCTTAATACCCAGAAGATATCTCAATATAACCATAGGTATGGTTGGCGACAGTAGGATAAAATATGCACCAAATGTTTTCCAAAGATTTCCATTTTTAGATAATGGTCACCGCTAGGCAATACAACAATTATCTGTTCTCTGCGAATAAACCTCTACTTTTTGAAAAGGCGATATGGGAATATACAATAATTTTTCAGAATTCAGATATTTCCAGAACCAGGGGCGAATCCAAAGGGGAATGGGGAAGACAGATATGCATTCCCCATAAGCAAAAAATAAACTGAAATTTTATTTTCTCAGAAATCAGGAGCAGTGTTAAGTGTTTCATCTAAACTTCTATGAGTAAAGAAGAATTCCCTTATCCAGAGGTTAAATAATTCGATCATTCATATTCAAATTAATACGATAGGTGTAAGAACCTGTTTTATGCAAACCTATTTCATAAATATGGTCTAATCATGGACGACCTAATAGCATTAAATTGAACGGTCTATGGATCCAATTTAATTTACAAACCTTAAGTTTTCCAATGTAACCCTTGACTTAATCAATGTTTATTGTAGAGCATCTCATACATCGTTTTGAGATCACACCTGGTATGTGCAATAGAGAAAAAATTACACAGCAAATCATCCAAAATATATACAATATATTAAATTATAACAGAAAATTTTTTTCAAATATTTTTCTCAATCAGAATACTAATGGAGACGGTTGTCTGTTAGAATCAAGTGAAAGCTTGCACTTCAAAAAATCACATGAGTAAAAATCACATGACAAAAAATACATGTCTCAGATGCAGAAAGAATTTTACTAGGTTCTGAAAGTGTTAAAGTGTTGCTGAATATGAATATTTTTTCTTAAAGCCTTCCTATCAAGCAGAATCCTTCATTTGTACATTCATATAAATTATGATGCAAAACTTTATTCAACAATTTTTCAACTCTTTATCTGATTGTAGTAAATATTTGACGTCTATCCAGAAAGAAGTCAGAAGATTTTAGAATTCAAAAGAAAACATTGGATCAAATTTGGAATTTCAAGCGATCTGCTGAAAATACTTTCATCCTCTTCCAAAAGCAATTATACAGGGTAGGATACAAATTAAAAAAATGAAATGTGCTCGTAGAAGTCTTTTCAATTATCAAACCAATAGCAGTTATGAGCAAACAAAGTCGCTGCAAGAACATATCTTTTACTTCTATTGAATGATTTATCACACTTGTTGTGTGAAGCTCAGTAGTTAACTTATTATGTGCAAATGTATTTTCATAAAAATTCATTATAATAAATTTTGTATAGGGTGCCTACAAGAGTCGAATATATTGCTAAAAACTTTTGTTTGCAAATATTATTTTTTTATATATTTATCAAATCAAAATTATAGAAAACGACATGCTTTAGTCACGATTATTGCATAAATTGCTCAATCAAGTTAAAGAAATTCAAAATAATCTTGTCATATTTCAACACGTTTTAAACTAGCACATGTTGCATATGGCAACAATAATATTCCTGATATTAAAAAAATGTTTCTTCAAAAATATATTTCAAAATGTATATCGTATTCAGGTTAGAGTGAAATTTGTCATATAGATATTTGAATCCTATGTTATGTGTTCTTTTTAATACACTTTACAACAATTTCTTTGCATTATGTAAATTCATAAATTCATTCGTGAGTAAGTATCATAAAATTGGGAATTTTTCAATTCATACCCCTCCATAGATATTTTTTGGATCCATCGCTGTTCAGAACTGTTATAGTAGCATCACTGGTCCTGTAATTTCCAACTTTGTTGATTCATATTCAAAAATATTAATTTGGGAAAAAGGATTTTTTATGCATGATCATCAATTATTTTATCTGAAGTAATGATTTCATGATGAAACCTGCGATTATAGAAAATCTTGTAAGCATCATTTGAATTGAATTATTCTCAGGTGTCCTGAAAACTTTGAATTTTTTTCAAATTCTCGCTACACTTAAGCATGCCATATTTTAAAAGACTATGTCAATGAAAATTACAAATAAATGTTGAATGGTGACTTCAGTGTGGTTTCGATTTGATGACTTATGATTGAGTTTGACCTCAAGTTACTCAGCTGCTGTGCATTGCAGTGAAAATTGATCTCGCCTCACTGTTCATGATACTGTGCATTTATTTCTGGGTTATCCTGGGATTAAATGTGCCAACGTTATTCCAATTAATCATTTATTGGAGATATTGCAGACATATTTTGAAAATTTGTTCCATATCCGTTTTTGGTTTCGGTAAACATAGCCGAATTGTTTTTATGAGATTCCAATTCAAAAAGCATTATACCATTTAGACATGCGATGCCTTAAACATGCATCATTGCTGTTCTCCAAAGTATTTTAAACTGTACACAACTATAATACTGTTTTAATTGTCGATCAACAATTGGTAATTACTAAAGCGCAGAACATGATACCAACGGCACATTGAGCTCATACTATTTTCTATCTTTGGTTGTTGTTGACAAATATGAAGTTATTCAAAGCAACCATGTACAATTGATATGGATAGGATTCTTACGCTTGAGGATATTTAACATTTTCATCAGTATATGCATCATTTTGTACACATTTTCAATTTTTTTTCAGCAAATCCTTTAAAAAAATTTTAAAACTTTATGATATTGACACATTTATTAATGAATGTGCAATTATGTAGGCCACAACAACTACTTGGAAAGTTGCTTATGTATAAATTTAGTATTAATTTGACAGAATATCAATCGTTTCCTTATAGCTATTTAATTTTTGGACTCAATCTTTATATAGGGTAGAGCTGGGATAAAGTGGCCATAGCTATTTCCAAATGAATCGCAGCACCCAAGTAACAATGATCAATGGGCCATTATTGGTCCATTATTGGCATCGTTGGCCAATATTGGCCAACCATTTGCCAATATAAACCATTAATTTTCGAAGAGCTATTATTATGTAACTTAGCAACAATTTTATAAATTTATGTTATTCAAAAATTTATTAATATTACTATTATTTTATTTTAAATATTTTTGTTAAAGCTTTTTAAAAATCTATTATACACCAATATCTTTTTTGAGAATATTTAACGAATTGCACATGGGACGTTTAAATTTATTAGCAAATGCAAACTTGTTTCATTAAATGTATTGATTATTATTATTTATATAGTGTTAATATAAAAATTAATTTCTTAAATTTACATTCTTAATAATATTTCTTTGTGACTCATGTTATTTTTATGTATTATTACCATTTTTGAATTCATAAACGGAGTGAACTGTATATTATCTAATTATTATTAAGGTGTTTATATTTATTTTCTAGTATTTAACATTTCGATTAACTTCTTGAGTATACGAAAATAGTTTTTCAGAGGCAATGCAAAAGATGTACATATCGGTCTCATACTACTGTATCATGTAAAATCTTTAAGATTAAATAGTGAAGTCATTTTTCTTATTTCAAATAGTAAAGGTGTTTTCAATTGTTTGGTTTTAAATCGTATAAATGAATTTTGAAATTCTTGTGTGCTGCTCATTTTTCATTATGGAAGTAATTGAAGCTTCTTCTCTTTAAAGTTTATAACAATTTATTGAATTTTTGATTTATTAAACTCGTATAAATTGCTCTTTAGAGGGTTTGTGTTGAATAATACATTTTTAATTTATAGCAAAGCTTCTTATATTTAAAGTTTATAACAATATATTGAATTTTTGATTTATTCAACTCTTGTATTCAATTGCTCTTTAGAGGGTTTGTGTTGAATAATACATGTTTAATTTCTAGCAAAGCTATTTGATAAATTAAGTGTTTATTTCATTGCACTAAATGCCAAAATAATGTGTGAACAACCACTTGATAGTTCAAGTTCATTTGATACAAACAGCGCTTCTACTAGTAGCTCAAATTATTCGGAAGAAGAATGCTTTGCAAATGATTTCTTATCAGATTCAGAGTCCACTGATGTAGAGGATGTTGCTTCTAGTATGTTGCTTTCAGTATATACTTATGCAGATGCATATAAGCACTTTATACATTTTTTGAGTTCGTAAAAGTGGATCCACTTTACAATATTTAGTTACTTGTGGTCACCTGCTCGGCTTTTCAACATAACATCTTGTTTCTTCACTACTTTATCTCTGAATACGACTTTCTAGCTAAATATACCAATTTTCGTTCTGCAATTGCTTCCCTTGTCATCCTCGCATCTAGTTTTCCGTCTTCATCACTATTTTCTTGTAAAAGTCTTATTTATAGTTTTGTATAAACAATCAAATTTAGCTAAGTTCATTATTATTATTATAATTATAATTGGCAATTGACATGTTATCTTAGTTTTTAGTAATTCCCTGTCAAATTGAAAATTTGTAGCATAAGTTATTCTTGAATATAAACATATTTAAAACCCAAATTTGGCAAAATGCACCCTACATTTATATTTTTGCTATAATGTTAAATTGTTGATCATATAGTATTGCAAAACCTTATTTGAATATAATTTAGATGAACCTTCAGCACGTACTAATGTAAGATCCCTGCGAAAGGATCTAAATGCTTGGTATTGTAAATATCATGCTACGCTTGTAGCTTTAAGTGCTTTGCTAAAGATCTTAGCCAATGATTATTCTGGTACTGATCTACCCAAATTTGCTCGTTCAATTTTAAAGAGGAATCAATCAGTTGCGGTGAATCCTGGCAACGTTAATTTTGGTTTTTCATTCTTAATTCATAACCATGATAAGCTTAAAGAACTTGCAAAGAGCGGGTGTATGGTGCTATCAATTAATCTAAACCTTGACGGATTACCTATTATTAAATCGTGTAAACTATCATTTTAGCCAATTTTGTGTACCATTTGCGAAATTTCTCCAAGTAAAGTGTTTATTTTGGGATGCTATTCTGGCATAGGTAAGCCCAATTGCACTAACTCTTTCAGTGAATTTTTATTTGATTTGAACAATGGATATTTGTTCAATGAAGTCTTGTTTAAGTTCAAATTGAAACGTATCTCAATTGACACACTTGCAAAATGCCACTTTAAGCAGATAAAAGCATTCTCCGGGTACTGCGGTTGTGATTACTTCTACGTTACTCACCTGTGGTTCTCAGCTTCCACGTTTTTTAATAGAAAATCACATTCTTTAATATATATGAACACTTTTGTATCCTTTTGATAGCAATTCGTATTTTAATTATTTCAAATAAACAAGCAATGCGAAATTATACACATCATGATTTGTTGATAAAGTTTATTTCTGATGAGAAAACTCTTTATGGTTCCACATTTTGTGTTTACACTGTACACTCTTTATTACATTTGACGGAATGCGCAAAACGTCACTGTTCATTAGAATCATTCAACTGCGTGATTTACAAAAATGTTATGGGCACAATAAAGCGTAATATTAGCAGTCCCAACAATCCTCTTTTGCAGTTGCGCTATCGAGTGATGGAAAAGGGACAAGACTTTGGTTTGTCAGAGAGTCGGAGAAAGTTACATTAACTGCGTCTCAGCTCAATATTACTTAATGGTGATAACAGATTGGGAAGTGTATGACAGTCGAATATTATGTAAAGCGGGTATGTTTTTGTCACTTTATCTTATATGTGGGCGCTTATTTTTCTAATAGCCCATAAAATTTTAAAAAGATACATTTCGTTAAAGATGTTTGCTATTATCCTTATAATAGTTTAAGACTAAAATAAATTTATGAATACTATGTTAAAATTTAATGAATCAAAACCAATTTTTATTATAAAAATATTTTTCTGAAAGACTGTAACACTTGTCAACGACGACATATCTGGAAAATATCTAAATCACATGATATCTGTTTGTGAGAGCACCAAATAGCGCGATTCATTTTATATATATATATATATATTAGTATTTATCTGGAATCTCTGGAAATTGTATGCTTATTTTTAATTGCAGCATTATTAAAGATGTATTTAGGAACGCCCTGGTACTTCTAAAAAGCCCACCACGTCCATTCAAAAGGAAAATCTTAATTTTAAAGATGATGATGACTGTGATTCTGTACTCAATGTAAATTTTGATAGCTCTTATATCTTACTTATTTGATTTAGTGTAGTGAGTTGCCGTTATCGGAGTTTCCAGGACTTTACGCCAATCAACATAAACAGTTCCGGATCTAATGTTGTTAGTGATATGAACGAAATAAAAGTTGAAATTCCCAAAGTGAAATGTATATTGCATTTGCAGGACTCCTATATTATTTTATGTTTCAGCTCAACTTCAGCGAATTTGGAGAGAACTATTCAAAGTGCATACTGATCAGTCTGCAATTTTGCAGCACATTACTGGCTCAAAGTTGCAAGAAATTGATATGTTTCCTATTAGTTTGTTACCTCTTGCATTTAAATTTATCATAAGAGTTCCTCATTTAGATTGTACTATTCGAATTTTTTAGATGTTTCGTTAAGATTGCTAGAGGCACCAATTGCAAAGAACTGGTAAGACGAATCATGCAGAAACTGATCACTAATGACCTTCCATGCCACATAAATTTCACAGGAAAATTCGATAAATGAGCTTTCGGAAATACGCATTTATGTAAAGTCGTTTTTGGTAAAATAATTTATACATTTTTAGATTTTCACTAATATTTAGAAAGCATAAAGGCCAATGCAATGTTTGCAGCAGTTACGGAAAAGAGATTCAAGATCAAATTAAACTTTGGTTAAGAAACTCAATAGATAGAGATGGCGGTCGTGCAAAACGATCGAAATGAATCATTTAACTTTAAAATGTGATATTTTTCTAAATTAGATAGTCTCTCACTTGTTATATTTTTTTAGTTATTTATAATTGGACATTGCGCAGTTCTAATAAACTATAATATTTTATTTATTTTGGATAGCTGTTAATTCATATTTTAGGTTTTTGCAAGATGAAAATTCCGAAGTTTAGCAGCATGGTTGTGTAATTGAATTTCAGTCAAAATGTCCTGCTTCAATTATTTTATAGTATGTACTTTCTTTTATGTAAATGAACGAATATTTATTTGATTGACTATTAAAATTCCTAAAATTGAATTATTTCATGTTCTCTTTTGTTCTATTTTAATTTTCTTCCATATACTTTGCATTTTCAGAGAATCTGTTCTCTCGATTTGTATTTCTTAGTTCCACATTTTGTTTACTAATTAGTAAAACCGAATTCACAGCTAATGTGACCGCGTTGCATATATTTTTAATGCATAAATGTTATACATTCTGCAAATATTGCTATAAATATATTTTGTATAGTACAGATGTACAGTATCGCCTGAGTGCAATTACCATGGGCCTGTCGATATGCAATTATTGCTGAAAATTAAAATAAATTTTCTCAAGGTGTTATATGAATTAAGTATAACGTATAGAATTATATATTTTCATACGTATATTGAACATGTATATGCGACTCAACATAGAGCCTTTATAATTGAAGCATATTGTGCAAAAATCCATTATGTGCAAATTGATTGAAAACGAGAAATCGAATTTTTTAGATTACATTTGTATCTTTGCTTAATTAGTGTCAGTTAACTGATTCTTCATAAAGCTATAATCAACGGCAGGGTCATTTCACTTGTTTTGCATCCAACAGCCTGCAGTTCCTCTTTACATAATTCTATCTATTTAGCAATTTTGTCAATTAACGGGTTTTTCAATTACAAATCCTTATATCTTGTTTAAGGTTTAAATCTGTTGGTTGTTGTGTTGTCATTAACATTTTATTGTAATGAAACTCATCAAAGAGGCATGAGAGAAATCTAAGGTGTTCTTCAATCATTCGAACAGGGACTCTAATTCGTGTATTATGTTCTTAATGTAAATATTTTTAATAACAAACAAATGATTTAAATTTTCATAAACATTTAATCAAATTACCTCAATAAATTATGTACTCAACAAAGCGCATATATAAGTTGCTATAATAATACAAATAAAACACCTTGAGTAATCGAAATTAATGTATTTATATTTTTACCACATTGTATTTCCAAATTTCACCTAAGGTAAATACTTGATTTAAACTAAAAATGTATAAATTTGCATAAATATACTTCATGTCTTGCAATTTTTTTAAGAATGAATTCCCAGTTTTCTGAGATATTGTTCTTAAATATATACTGCTTTCTACGAATTTGGTTAATTATGCAAATATATATTAGTCCTTATTTTATCCGCGTGTTCCGCATTCACCCTATTCTATATCTTCGCCTTAAGACATTGCTAATATTTAATTTTTGAGTGCCAAATAATTTTTTAACTAATGAATATTGCTACATTTAGACGTCATCTCTGATACTATTCAACAGACAGTGGAATATGCTGGAACCCATATAAAGCTGTGCTTGCATTGCAGTTGTTGTTTGTATTCTCGATATTGATGTGAAGTAAAATTCGTCATCATTCACATTTTTATTGGTAAATATTTTATTTTGCTTGTGTTTTATTTGTTGAATTGCGCAATGTCCAAGTATATTTATAATGTAATTCATTTATTTCTATATATAGTAATTAAATTTGCTGTTTAAGGTAT
Organism: Hofstenia miamia; assembly: GCA_900660155.1. Lineage (NCBI taxonomy): Eukaryota > Metazoa > Xenacoelomorpha > Acoela > Hofsteniidae > Hofstenia > Hofstenia miamia. Next base: position 211,335 of record CABFPE010000390.1, on the reverse strand, counting down.
CTTCTAAGTTATTACAGTAGTACAACTGTTAAAAACGATTTTTGCAAATGATTTGCTATCTCATTAATAATTTGACGCCTGTTAGTTCTATGGATGGCAAATTGTTGGCAGTTATTGGTATATGAATGGCGTATTGTTGGTAAATATTGGCTTTTAATGGTGAATTGATGGCTCATTGTTGGTAAATTGATGGCTATTATTGGTAAATGGTTGGCTCATGGTTGGTTTTTATTAATGGACCAATATTGGTCGGTGGCCAAATGCCAATAATGGCCAATATTGGCACCAATAAAGGACCAATAATGGCCCATTGATGGCTTGCTACTTGGGCAGTTAATGCGCATTATCTACATCTAAAATGTATCTTGTTCTCCAAAAAATTTCCATTAAGATATCGAGCATTCAAATAATAGTTTAATGTGAAATAAATGCAAAATTTGTTTTCTTTTCATATGAAGGAGAAGAAAAAGAAAAAATTTATATTAGTGTAGCAGTTGTAACTATTACATTCAACTATTGCTGATACAACTACAATAATTGCATCATTAACCAATTAATAAACAAAAAAATAAAGTAACAAAGAATACAAAGAATAACGTATAGAACAACAAAATATGAAAAAATAGATATAATCCCAGTAAACATGGAACTGTCGTAACGACGTCGGTGAACGACATAATAACGGCACAAAAACGACATTACAAAACGTCTTTTCACAATAAAACGACAAACTATCAATAAAAATGCAGTTTTTAAAAAATTTATCTTCAAATTGTCATAATAAAATTATTCCTATTATTAAATATTTTTTGCTAGACGGAATTATACACCGCCACTAAACCCCACTCAAACAATTCAACGCCTATTAAACGCCAATACACCACAAAAACGACGTCGTTACAACAGTTCTATGTTTACTGGGATACAGAAAAATAGATATAATTAAGATAGGATTGATCAGACTATTGCTAGCACTTGTGCCATTTCTTGTGAAACTTGAATCCTTTCAATGTCCCACTTGTAAAAATGCATGTGTCATCAGCATATTGAACTACATTGCAGTCTTGGCTTATTGAACTTTTTAGATCATTGATACATATATATATTGTAAAAAGCGACGATCCTTGCAGTTTGCCTTTGTATAGCTTTCCCCATCTTGAAAAAAATCCCTTGAACTTAACTCTTTGATATTGGTTACTTAAATAGCTTCTAATTAATTCCCTACTATTAGTTTCAAAGCCAATGTGTTCTAATCTTTTTAAAAAGATGTTGTGATTAATTGAATCGAATGCTTTAGAAAGATCTAAGCAAGCTCTTCCTAAAAAATCACTATTGTTTAAAGAAGCCCTCAATTTTTCGGTAGCATAGTGCAGAGCATCAGATGTTGAATGCGATTTCCGGAATCCAAATTGTGTATTTGATAAAACAATGTTTTTTGAAAGATACAGATTAATTTGTAGAAAATGTAGTTTTACCATGATTTTACTAAAGGAAGAGGTGATTGATATTGATCGATAATTGCTAACATTTGAAGGATTGTCCTTTTTGTGACAGGGAGTTACATTTGCTAATTTTAGCTGCGTCGGGAAGGAGTTTGTTATAATACAAGAGTTAATTACAGAACTTTATGGACATATAATTTGATGAGCAAATTGTTTAATGCACCAAGTTGTAATTTCAAATGGGCCACAAAATTTTTTAGTATTTGTCTTTGCAATTGCTTTGAAAATTTCCTGCCTTGTTACATATCTGAAAGAAAATTGATTCTCCTTAAAACAATTTCTGTGATTTCTTGTTTCTAGAGGGGTATAATCGTCCTTGCATGCAGCTTTGATTGTTCAAGCTTAAGATTTTATTAAAAGATTAGAAAACTTTTTTCCTTACTTCTTTAGACACTGCGAAAAAATACATCAGAAAATCAACACCTTGCCTGAGCTAATCTACACAGTTATTTATTTCTAAGATCCTTAAACCAATTTGTTAGTAAAAATTGCATCAAAAACCATGTTTTTCAAGGGAGGATTTTAATGAAATTTTGAAAGTACATTTTTAATAGTTTTCACTACTGTGGCCTCTATCCAATAACAAGTTCAAGTGCTGTAAATCAAAATTATATATTGAGGACCTTTCTGGGAAAAAAACATCTGAAAAAATCAATTTGGGAAGTAATGCTGCATCTCCACAAATCATTAACCCAAGCAAAATCTAATGTTCCTATTAAATGAATATAGTCTATTTCAAGAATTATTAACAACAAATGCACTAAATTTTCTTAGCAATTTGTGTTTTCATTAAGTATATCTTGATATGGAACTTTACCTCACCACAGGCAAAACTTCCAGACCAATCACACAAAAACTATGCTCTTTATACGTCTTAACAAAATACATAATTTCATGAAAATCTATTTGTTCAAAAATTAATTAGAGATTTAGAGCTATGCTAAATATATAGAGCCTCTAAGACCCTAAAAGCACAGCATGTGTACGCTTTTGCATTATAGCATGGCCAATTTTAGCCCATTCGTTTCTACAATGCATTTGTAATACTTTTATGTTCAAAAGATACGACCTTTCTTGATATTATACTTACTTTCATTTGAATCGAGATATTTAGTTATATCTTTAACTTTTAGTTTTTTCTATTCAGCACGGTAGATAAATCAACACTGGCCACTTTGCCCTCACCAGGTGGCTACTTTGTCTCATCCAACCCCTTCACAACAACTGCTACTGCGGAGAACTGATACGGAAGTTGGATCTTCAATAACTCAAAATATATATTATATATATATATATATATATATATATATATCTCAAAGCGCAATAAACAGAATTGCATGGAGGAGCACTAGGCCTATGCCCTCGTTGGCTTTCTGAACGCAAATGACTTGTTTGACATATTTTTTGAATTTATATAGGACATTCAACCAGTTTTGGAAGAACAAATTTATAGATACTGTTGTTCTCTGCTTAAATTTAGACTATAAAATTTGCATAATTTTATATGCTTCAAATCAAAATAGTTTTCATTGATCCTTGAACAGTCTTAATTTTTGAAACACTTTTTCAAATTTACTGTGTCACTCTGAAAATAACGCATTGCATTTTGATATTAAAAAATACACCAATTTATATGGAAAGACTTGAAATATTGTTTGCGTTTGCATTAATGATATCCTTGTCGATTTTACTGAATTACCAAGGATGACTGCTCTAACCAATTTTTTGCAAACGATAAATTCAGATGCAGAGCCGACAGTCACCGAATCAAAAACTGTAATTTTTCAAAAGCTTGTGTTGAAATTATTTTTTACAGTTACTAAATCTTGCTATAAAACATCAGCTTTATTTCTTTTGACATGAAACATTTATAACTGGAAATAATCTTCCATATGTTTTTGTTGAAGCTATCAAAGAAAATTGGGGCACATATAAAAACGAATACATGACCAAAATCATCCCGCGAATTACTTGAATTCTCTGACTTGCCAAGAAATGAGGACAGGAAAGGGGATTACAGATTTCTGTTGGTTCTTGTTAAAGCTGTTCGCTTGTTCAAAGCAATCAGGAGGTTTTCCCTATATAAACGAAGGGAATTGCTTAAAGAAGTAAATTTTGTGTTTATGGAATTGATATTGTCAGATTAACCCCTCCCCCCCNCCCCCCCCCCTCAATAATATTTAATCAATAAAAGCATAGAAGCAGCTTGCAATTTTTTCTTCATTTTCATATGAAATTTAGTTACTACATACTACTATTAATTCGTATTGTATTTTCTAAGTACTTATTATATATTATTTGTAAAAATAACCTAAGATGATTCTATTTAAAAATATATCAGAATTATACTTGATGGGGTCTGATATTTGTACTTGAAAACTATAGTCGAGTATTTTTGATAAAGTAAATACCCCAGTTCAATACTCTGTTAAATTCAAAATTAAATAGTAATGAAGGAAAAGCAGAGATGGACACAGGCCAAATTTTTCAGGCCCGGCCCAGTCCGACCCGTCAACTATATTTCAAGTCTGTTTTCGGGCAGTGTAGGAATTCTGTATCTCAGTTCCAGCTGGTCAAAATTTATCGATCCATTTCAACACATTAAATTTTGGCTGCAGCACTAAGTTCAATTTGACTACAATTTGTTTTTGACAGAGCAGAAGTTGCTAGGGTGGCATATATCTTCAATGCAATGTTACATAAAGTTAGATATGTGCTTCTATTGGGATTTCAAAGATGTATATTTACAAGCTTGTTACAATTCATTTTATTCGGCCCGTTTTTTGTCCGTAATTTGATAAATCTTGGACCCGGTACGGCCGACTCCGTTTCAGCCCAGCCCTGTCCGTGTCGAACTCTGAGGAAGAGTAGACGTCCATAAGAATCGAGAATTAAAACGAGTGTTATGACAACAATCTTCATAAAACTTTGCCTAATACTTAACAAATTCACAAAAATATCGTTATCAATGTGCAAATATTGCATTTATGTATTTAGTGTTTTTATGAACTTCCATGCGTGGGCAAATTATGTTGCTCTTGAACATATGCAGTAGTGTCAGTTGCTTCTTATTCGCATTTTCATGGTTAAGAACTGTCTTCACAATCACTTGCTCTAACACGTGGACTTTTGCAAACGCTTGGCAATTTATTGCCAATAAGTACTATCAGTCCCAATTAATTCGTAAACATTTATATTAGGCATTTCAATAATACATTTCATTATCACGAAATTCTTTTGTTCGTCCTGTATTTATATAAGGAGACCACATGTATTCAGTGCTGGCCTTTTTGCATATAGCAGAGGAAAAATACATCTTATGTTCGTAAAAGAATATTTAGTGTGTTAATAGTAGTTAAAAAATGAAAACCTTTCTAGAACATTGTATTGCAATTTTGACCCCATTCTACTATATCCCACAAAATTTTCCGCGGGATCCCCATGGGACCCCACAAATCTCTATGTCACAAATTACATATATGGTATATCTATAATAATTATTTTTGCTTGTTGGTTTTTTTGCGCCAAATTTGTGATATTTAGATATATAAATAAACAAATATATATATATATATATATATATATATAGGTAAAGAGAAATAGTATATTACTAGAATATGTATATTAATTGCAACAAATATATTATTCAAGACAGCTATCTTCCTACAAATTGCAAGGTTGACAGCACTTTCCATAAAAACATGAGTATCAAAATCATCTTTAGTCACATTGCTTTGTATTCTGATTAAGAAATAATGTCATTGTTCATTTAAGAAATGAGAATTTTAAAAAACAAATTTTGATGCGTTGATTATGTTTCAATATAGCGGCTTGGTGTAGAGGAAGTGTTTTTGAGATGGTAGGGCGGTAAAAATAGTAAGTGCGGTCTCACAGTTGAAGTGGATATCTTTGGCCATTAGCACTAATATAGAATAGATACGTCTCTTATTTTCTAAAGGTTTAATAACATTCTTACAAAGGAATTTGGGGGTACAGTTCTAGCACCACAAATCTCCATGGAAACCATGGAGTAAGATTTCATCATCACCTCAGTCAATCCCACGAGGCTCATGGGCATCCTCAAGGGGCAAAACGAATCATTAGGGAGCCTTTTACTGTCCAGTATGTTGAGAGAATGATGAACAAATTGGAAGAACAGGAAGTTTTGCAAATTTCGTTTAGGTCTGATCCACTACCTCTGCGTGATGGACGATCTTCTGTTATAGATAATGCGCTGCAGCGCAATGTTTCTCAACTTATTTGCAGCTCCTCAATAGAAATTTCAAGAAATTCTAATATAGCTCATTTAGTTTTTATGGCATTCCTTGTGAAAATCTTAAACTATTCTCTCACAAATACAAGATGCTGAAGCTTTAGGAGTTTAACCGCCGGATTCTCCTCTTCTACTGCATCTTTTGGATAATGAGCCAATGCTGAAAAACATCTTTCATGGACAGACGAACGCCATTTTTACATGTATGGTTTTATATTAAAGCAAAGCATTGGGTCACTTGGTATAATAAGAATCCAAAAGCCTATCTTACAAGACCTCTCAATTCAGAGAAGGTTACTGTCTGGATGGGAGCATAAATGCAATTTGATGTTTGTCCAATCTTCTTTGAAAGCCACAAGAAATGGAGAATGATATGCATCGATGCTGAAAAATCATCTTCTTCCTGTGTTGAGAAGAAAAAGAAAAGTCCATTCGACTAGCTGCATCTAAGATTGCGCCCTTGCCTCATTTTTAATGAGGTCAAGACAAAATATTCCTAACAAACCAATTTGTTAATATTCGAGTAATAGGCCGTCCTTTTCCACAACTTTGACTTCCTTGTTTCCCATATATCAAACCATGCGTCTACAGGCTCTGGGGTCATTTACAGTCAGTAGTTTGTTATTTAGAATTGAACCATAGCACCTATATAAATCTTCATCCCCAGCTTAAAAATATCGGTAAAGTTAAGCCCATCTCCAATTCTAACTCCAATCATGATAAAAGGAATTTACCACCTTGAATTTCTACACTAGCTTTAGAGATTTTGGGCAAGCCTGCAAGTGATGTTTTTGTTCTATGAATTTTTTTTTCAAAAGTCTATGTGAAACAATACATGATAGGCAATGAAGCAAAGTTAGCTCGATTGTCTTCTGCAATTATTGAACGTTTTCAAGTGCGAATCATTATTTTATTGCAATTATTTTACATATAGACAATTGAAAAATAATATTTCTTAGCAAATAACCAATATTTTTCTAGGACGTGCACTACAATTGAATCAAACGTCCCTATAATAGACGGTGATTGCGTTGGTTAGTTCTCAATTATTATAATGACAGCGATATTCCGTTTTTAGTAGTAATCCTTTTTTGATAACAAAACATTACTAAATAGTTTTAATACATTTTATTGTTTTAATTTATCAAATATTGAAAATCCCTTGTTAGTAACAATGTTTTCCTATATAATCATTGTGAGATTTCTTGAATTCACCAAATGATGTATCAGCACACGAAAATACACAACATTTCAAAGTCTTGCTCAAATATAGGATAAACGAAATACACGATTCTTGCAGATACACCAAATTACATGCAACAAAAATTAATGAAATACACATAAATTCAGGATATTCGAAACGACGATATACATCAATCCCTGACTCAATTATATATTTAATAATTATTTCTTAGAATATAATTATATAATATTATATATATATATATACATATATATACATGTATATATATATATATATATATATTTCTAATATAATTAAATAATATTATTTCATATAACTTTTTCTAATATTTTATAATTATTCTGTGAAAAGAAGTAAATCTTAACTATTATATTAATAATATTAACTAACTAGTATAAATACCATGATATTCTCAAACCTGGCTGAAATGGCTATTTCATTGATATTTGATCGATATCTCAAATTGTTAGTATATAATTACTGTGTTAACAATATATAATTATATTATCGAGCATGTTTTTCATAATTATATTTTTCAAGTTATTAAATTAGGATTGTACAATACTTATATATTTCAACAGTTTTATAAAATTATACAATTTTACATAAACTTTAATTAAATTTTATTGATTTTCGTCTATATTATACCAACAATATACATCAGCTCTGCTTAGATTTCAAAGATATGGCCAAGCTATTCAAATTTGAGTCATTGAAAACAACTATATTAACAGAATTATCACCTGCAAGAACTTCTCAAACTCTATAATGATAATCATAACATTTGCATTGTGTAATTTATATTAAATACTGAAATGAAACTTTCAGTTAAGAAATTGAAATTTACAATAACCAATAACCCTTTAAATTTTAAATTTCCAATTCTCTTCCACACCTTCATCAAAAAACTTTAGTTCCGAAATTCGATAAAAATTAGAAAGGAATTTTTTGATTTCCACAATGTTGTAATTTAAGCAAGATGGACAAAGAATGATGTCTGGAAATTCTTCACCACTTATTGATCTTTGCATAGACCAAAGATTAATTAATGGATCATCTTTCATGCCAGCATCTTTAATCTTTGAGGTAATGTGAGCTTCTTCGTGAATTGATTGAAAATTGATGTTCATAAAATTTGTCATAAACACTTTAATATCAGGCAAGACAGAGCCATTTGGTAAGTCCTTCTAAACAAGGTTCAATAAGAAATTGGTGATATTCTTTAAATTTCAAGCATAAACTTCGAAAGGGGTCTATGAAGTCAAGTGTAATGAATGAGTTAAAGTTTTCCTCTCTACAATATTTGATAACAAAATATTCATTAAATTAACTAATGATACTAAACTTACATCTTGCTTGAAACTATTTGAAAAGTATTTCTTTGATAACATATAGCACTCTATTTGAAATTAATAAATCATAGTTTTGACTGAATTTCAATTAATATTTTGCTTTATGCAGACTTGAGTCCATTAAATCAAATTGAGAAATACATTTCAAAAAATTTCAAATGATCTAACCTCTCAAACTTAGGTTAGATAAAATGTATATATATATATATATATACATTATATATACATTATATATACATAGTCTGTTTTTACAATGAAACTCCCTCATAATTTTTTGATAAACTTTTATGACCTGATTTAAAAATTTGTACTTATTTTTCGATCCGAAAAAAAATTTCTCGCTCCTCATCAATTAAATATATACTATTGCAAATAATACATCAGAAATTCATTTTGTTGAAGGCGTAGTGATTAAAGATGACAAATCTGCTCTCATTGAAAATAAATTTCCTAAGTAATATTGGTTGACGTTACTTTTCCAGAATTTCATATTTAAAATATTGATCATTTTAGGAATTATATTCACAAAGAATATTCATTATAAGGACGTTTTAAAAAGAAATTGTACTTATTTCCAGAAATTTCATTCATTAGCAAGGGATTATTAATTTATTATTTTTTTGAAAATAGACTATTCCTAATATATATATATATATATATATATATATTGTATGTATATGTGTATTTTATATATATTTACATTGAAACTAGTAAATGTATAGTTAGTGCCGTTCTATATATTCATCACACGTTTTAAGAAAACTTACTTTATTAATTGGAAATAATGCATAAATGAAAATTCTCAATATTTTTTTAAATATTCATTTATGTATTCATAACATTTATCCTAGAGAGGTTAAAATCATGTCAACATGGTAATAAGTTTAATTAAAATAGTGACACAATTAATTTTGGACACATTATATATATATATATATATATATATATATGCATTAAAGCATTAATGTCTTATTCGGCTTTGCAACAGTCTAGATTTGCTTTGGATCTGTGATGGTTAACCTAGCAGAATGTGATGGCAAACTAATTGGAAGCTCAAAATAATTTTTCATTTAGGGTCCATGGCTCACTGAAATATTTAGTCCCAATATATCTCATGTGACTGAATTATTAAACAAATTAGCTTATAAAGGGAGAATATCAGAAAACTACATTCTTTTATAAAAGCTTGAAATCGTAAGGGCTAACGGATTTTTTTCTGCGAATTTTTATATATTGCCATTAATGAAGTTTAAAATTGAATATAAGACCTCATATCTTTGTAGATTTATCCAAGCCTAAAGCACTAAACCAAAAAAGGCAAAGCCTTAGCAGTTCTGATTATTAAGTAATATTGCTAGGCTTAGAAGTGAACTTAGCAGAATGGGGCTTGGATGCTCTTTCATTTTCATTTGGCTTGGGGTGATCTTATATCACGGTTTTTCATTTTCAGTTTCCTTAGGATGGTATTGGATAGAGTTTGTAAAAAGGTTGCTCAATTTTTTTGCAAAGTCATTTTAGTTTGTGCTCGTGGGCCGAAGATCCCGTAAAAATGTTATTCTGAAGATATTTTAATACCCAACCAATGCAATTTTGAAAAGACTACCCTGTCCACTATGAATTCTTCCGGGCCCCTGTGAAATGAATACATCATTGATCTGTCAGCAGTTATCCTAATCATTGACAATAATCCATGTCACACCTCTATTGATTTAATACGAATAAATAAGAATTTCTTCAATGCATTATTTGCTGTGATGCCATCTGACAGTCTAATGTTTAACCCATTGAGCATGCTTAGTTGCGTTTAGGAGGCAATTTCAAATCTAGAGTTGCTGTTGATCTTTACAAGATACTTTTGAGTGCTGGAAGAGAACATTATTAAAGCAGCAACATGAGTGGATTTTAAGACCCTGATTATCTACCATCAGTGTTAGCAACTGCATTTCCTTTATTGCCCAAAGGCAGCATCATTCTTGCCAGTCTTGAAGTAAAAATCTGACTTTTAAGGTGAATCACTTTTAAAGACAGCAAATAATGTTTGAAAAACTGGTTTTATTGTATTATTTTGAAGCGAATTTATCCCAATCTGAAATTGATTAATCACAATTCGATGTTGCAACGGCATAATAAGAAAGGCTTCATAGGTTTTGAATAACTGAATAACTCACTTAATATGCGACACGCATACAAATCTGTATAAAAAATTATGTAACAACAGACTTAATCAAAAATTTACCTTAATTAAAAAGAATATACTCCACATGGCACACATATATTTTGCGTATAGTTTATTCTTCTGTGCGCAAAATACAAATGTAGGAATCTCGAATATTGCTTTTAGCTTAGTATATACCTCTATTCTCTTTTCTTCAAATTCATTATTATCTTCCGCAATAACAAGTTTGCTCAACAACTTTTTGATATTAATGATGGGAAGATCGGATATCATCTTCAAAACTTTCATTAGATTACGAAATTTTGAAGTGCTGCATGGAAACTTATCTGGGATTGTTGATGCTACCAGCATCATTAGACCTGACAAAATATCCTCATAGTGTAATTGAATTTGATTCCCGGTCACTTTAAACCCCACGGAGTTGTTAAGTTTTAGGCTGTTAAGCATTCGAAGCTCCGAATTGCTACTTCTTTTGGAATATGATTGTAAAAGCTCGTAGTAGTGATTGATTTGTACTTCCACCGATTGGTAAACTAGATTGCATTCATTATTTTCAAAACCAAAGAGCGCAAAGTTTGATTTCTCACTTAATTTAGAAATAAATTGGCTATCTTGCATGTTGGGAATGCATTTTAGCACAAGGATTCCTGATAAAGAAACACTCCGAAGCTGAAGAATCATGGCATATTTTTCATATGAATGCTTAAAAACTAATGCCATTACAGATATTTGAGTATTGTTTGCATGAATATTTCCTATTTCGGAGTAAGAGTAAGTCTTTTTGAGCTTTACGGCGTGTCGAAAAAACAATTTAGTTAAACTCACTAACAGTTCTACTGAATCTGAGTCCTCGTTAACAATAAACTGCAGGCTTCCAGTTGAAGCATTTTTATCATAAAGCACTATTTTGGGCAGAAATCCATTAGTTTTTATAGCTTCGCACATTTGACTATAGGGTATCCTACAGCGAGTGCCGTATAGATTTACTATGCTCAAAACATCCGACAGATTTCCAGCCATTAATATAAATTCGTCTCGTATTTTAAGGCACAGATCGCAATCTTCTCGGTAGTACATTACAAGACTGTTGGCATGAGAGACTCTTTCATAGAAGTTTATTTCATTGGCGTTGATAATCAAGTTTTGGTGGTTTCCAAAAAATTCATTGCTTTGGCAAATGCTAACCAATATAAATCCAATAACTGAAAAAAGTTGCAAAGCCATGTTAATTAGTTTCAAGACTTGGGGAACATATTGCATGAGATAACTCGACTTATAGGTTAATAGAACTTAGCATGTGTGCAATTGACAATTATTCATGTAGTCTTTCTCAAGAATACAGTGCTATGCTATGTAATAAAGTTTAACCATTGTCAACCATATTGTTTGACGTATGTTGAAAAATCAAAAGGTCATTTATATCAATACATAGATCAATTCTGCTTTTTCCAGTACTAATTTAATACATATAATATCAGCAAAAATGCAGGTTTGATCCATCCGCCTTTCATGTGCGGGTTTGCATCTAAGGTAGATAGACGTCCTGTTTTAAAAATTACAGTTCCGTTTTTGAGTATTCTGTCCTGTTTTGCTTCGCATTAAGAGAACACTAATCTTTATTGCTGTTTGGATCTGTCTAATATATATATATATATACACAATAGTTAGGGTTGAGGTTTCTTTATTTCTTTTATATAGAAATCAAAAAGAGTTTTTTCGCAAGGCACTTCATAATGCTTTTGTCGAAAATGTGCAGCTTTTCATTTGCACTCATTTGTTCATTAATGCTGCGAATATAGATGTCCCAGGATTTTCGCACTGATTTAGGATAAAAGCCGTACATACTCTTGTATTCAGGAAAGTATTTTTTAATTGCGATGTCAATGTACTTGTTCAGATTATGTTCCCTGTTGTTCTTTAGTTCACAAAAGAGAAAAGCAGGTTCATGCCCTTTTTCTACTTCACACTCTCAAATCATTTTGGTAATCAATGCTATTTGATCATCTTCAAATTTTATTTGAACTGGATATAGATAACTTAATTGCAATGAAATATTACTTCAGCATACATCTATTAAGATTATAATATTTAATTATATTTAGTAATACATTATTAAAAACTAACCGGTCTTTCCCTTGGTTGTGCGCTTTATTGCTTTTCTTGTAGACTGCATTGTTTGAAAGACATTCGGTGTGAGGCATGAGAGGCAGGGCCTGCAGTTTACTCTAAATTGTAAAATAATGAAGTTCATTGCCATCTGTTCCCTCTATGTCAAATGCTCATCAGATCACAATTTTTTCACAAATTTTTGTTCAATTATTGACATTATGTTAAATGGAGGTATTTTTGCAAATCTGTTATGCTGTGCTCGAGTTTTCTCTCGTCCTGAAGCCTTCGTATATATTGACCAAGCATTTTCAAGTGCAGTATCCCAAACAGTAATAGTTACGTGCCAGCAAACTTCAAGATGAATGACATGCACAAATTTCTTAATGTTTGCTATGTTATTTAGCATAGTTGCAGATTTATTTCCACGCAATAGTTTTATGTATTTTAAAGTTGGTAGAAGTTTCGTCGGGTTCTTTAATTTTCCTGTTTTTACTGAAACAATTTTCAGAACTTGTTTTACAGTTTTCGACAACGACGTTTAAATAGAGCCTTCCTCAACTTCCATATCTTCTAGTATTAGTTTTTTGCTTTGTAGATATTGTTCAATTTTAGAAATAATGGCCAGGGGCGTACGCAGGATTTTCTAACGCGGGGGTACATCATTGCTATTACCCATTGCGGAGCGAATTCCCGCGAAAATTGTTGAAAATATTGAGAATATAGACCCTAAAAATGCATTTCACGATCCTAGATTTTAAATTTTCCAATTTTTACGAAAATTTTTTGATTTATCCAGTCAAAATCAAATTTGGAAACCTGACGGGAAGACATTCCACCATGTCCCCCCCCCCNAGTATTGCTTAAGTCCAGTTCTGGGCAAAAATTCGTGATGCTGGAAGGCCCTTAGATCAGAGTTGGAACCGGCCGGAAATTTTAAGGCCGGGCCGGTAGTTGGTCGGCAACAGCTAATATCGGCCGGCCGGTTAATTATATTGATTATTTAATCTATGCAAGTACATTGTATATATATATATGTATATATAATATATATACTGTATATATATATATATATATATATATATAAACATAAGCTGTTTTACACATAGATATAAACATAAGCTGTTTTACACAAAGCATATTTCAATCTATTATAACTATATTTCTAGCAAAGCACAATTTTGATATTTTCTATAACTTTAATCAGCTGTTTTTAATTTCAGTGAATGAAAAATTGTGAACGTTTTAGTTGTTATTTAGTTAGTTTACTTTGCATGATAGTTAAAATATATAAAACATTGGTGTAGCACTTGACCCCGCTTAGCATTGAATAACTTATAAGTACACAAATATAATTTATGTAATATTTCACTAAAACTAAATATAATTGCTCGTTTAGTAAGATGTGTCAAATTTATTTTGAGCGTCCCTTTCCAATATTTTTAAAAATTTCAAGCGTAAATCTTATACATTATATTTTCAGTATTATAAACAGGTTCTTTTAATATTATTAGTAAGTTCCATAGAAAACAGAAGTAAAATTACCTTATCAAAAAGCAGAACAACTCCGTTTGTAGCAAAATTTAGGAGAGATTCCAGAATGTAAATGTAATTATTATTCGAATTGCAATACTGTGAATTGCTCATACTATAGATTTTTTTTCGAACTTTAGATTTTCATAGAAATTTCTCCCAAACTGTTTATAAGATAAAACAATATTTTTTATAATTTTGGCCGGTAAACGCCCGGTAATTTTACCGCCCTTTCATGAAATTTAAAGGCGGCTGCAGGCCGGTAAATTGCTAGTCCGGCCTAACCGGCCTCGGCCGGCCGGTAGCTGGTTCCATCTCTGCCTTAGATGTTGAGGAAATTTTCTCATTGCTATTGAGTAAAACAAAAGTCAATCAACAGTTACGAAATATGTCAGAAAATATTAATATTTTTTTGTGCAGTTGTAAACTGAGATTTTTTAGTATGCGTTCCGTGTTCATTTTTAAGTGATTTACACTTTCTTTTTAGAGGAGTGCATACTTTTTTCCTAAAATCCATTATTGTGCAAAATCCAGTGGGAGTGTCGTGGCAAAACGGACTGACATAGTTCTGGAGGTCATATTTATGCATATACCGTATTAATACTAAAAATATAAGCCTATATCTCAAATTTTTTCACCCTAGTTAAGAACTAAGTTGTTCCATCCTAATTAAAATTGATTATTAGTTAATTTCTTTATTCATACATTGTTAGATAAATAAACACTCATGTTATACATATATACGATGTAAATGCATTTTGTGCAATACTAAGCGCGAAATTTACAATTTCCTCTTATACTTATCGCGAATTTTGGGTTTTGCAAAACAAACAACAAATCAGCTAATATAAGTGCTTAGTGATGATTAGAGCAACAAAATGTTGACCGAAAACATGAATGGAATTAACTTAACGTATGCTAAATTTTACTTTTTGTTAACCTAACAAACATCATTTTAAAGAATGACAAATTACTAATTTTTATTTGAAAAATTATAATGAAATCCAATATAGATATTTTCATTTTCAGGCAAAAAAATGTTTTTTTAGATACAAGTTTTTTAGCTACAGTTTAGCCAATGAGTTATATCGGAAACGTACTACAAATGTTTATTGTGGATAACTATATTTCTAGCAAAGCACAATTTTGATATTTTCTATAACTTTAATCAGCTGTTTTTAATTTCAGTGAATGAAAAATTGTGAACGTTTTAGTTGTTATTTAGTTAGTTTACTTTGCATGATAGTTAAAATATATAAAACATTGGTGTAGCACTTGACCCCGCTTAGCATTGAATAACTTATAAGTACACAAATATAATTTATGTAATATTTCACTAAAACTAAATATAATTGCTCGTTTAGTAAGATGTGTCAAATTTATTTTGAGCGTCCCTTTCCAATATTTTTAAAAATTTCAAGCGTAAATCTTATACATTATATTTTCAGTATTATAAACAGGTTCTTTTAATATTATTAGTAAGTTCCATAGAAAACAGAAGTAAAATTACCTTATCAAAAAGCAGAACAACTCCGTTTGTAGCAAAATTTNNNNATATATATATATATATATATATATATATATATATGTATAAATATATATATATATATACATATTAATTTATTTCTTAGATCTGAGCTACAACAAATGGTGTGTACCTATGACTTTGGCCGCCAAATTTGTTATTCTTCATTCATTGGGTGAACATAGATGAGTAATGTATTGATTAAGGACATTTATTTTGTGTTTTATAAATTTTTTATACAAAAAGATATCTATGTTTGTATTTTAAAACCTATTTTTAATGTGTCAAGAATTATTCAAATTGCCCTACTTGTCATTGTGTCAACAATGACCCAATTTCAAAAGTCAAAGAAAAGCAGTCTTGAGGTCTTTTCTACAGGTTAACTGAAGCAGATTTAATTGTATAAATGAATATTTGATGACCTAAAGGCTATGGAAAATAAATTGTTAATTTAGGGTTAAGAAAAACTTTTCGATAGCTGCTGATGTTTTATTGCAGTTTTTGAATTTCATGTAAGTGGCGATGAAGTATTAACAAAAATCGGATGACTCATCGAAAAATAAATTCTTCTTTAGTATTTATGTAAATGACATGCAGTCAATAACCAATTGCAATCTAATTCAATATGCCGATGACACCTGCATCTTCAGCGATAATACATCATTGCACTCAGCAGTGGAATCAATAGAATTCAATTGCAACAAATTGTCAAAATATTTTTCAATGCATAAGTTGCTAATTAATGAAGCTAAGACGGAATTTTGTATTTTGCAGCCCAATAAAAATAACTACGATGTTTCCAAAATGACTTTGAAAATTAATACTGTTAATGTACCTATTGTAGACACTTTCAAGTACTTAGGCGTAACCATTGACTCAAAATTAAAGTTCAACACTCATATTAACATAACAGTTAGAAAACTAGCTATAGGTATAAAAAGTATGACACTAGTAGTTAAGCAATTACCACCTTGTGCAATTATTCAATTCTTCCATGCTTTTATCATGAGCCACCTTAATTATGCAAACATCTTATTTACTGATTTAAGTGATGTGCTTTATAGAAAACTTGACATTCAATTAAAATGGGCACTGAATATCTCAGCAAAAAATTCATCGAAAACTAAACATTACATTTCTAGGTCAATTCTCTTTCCAAAACAACTCGTCATTTTAAATACCTTGCTAACATTTTTCAAACTAGTAAAAAATCTACCGCCTTATAATTCAATTAAATTCCCGGGATTTGCGTATAAACAGAATTCAAGATCTAAAATTTTTACATGTGTTAAGTATAAGAAAAAAGTTTTGAAGAAATCTTTCATTAATGTCGCAATTCGAACCTGGAATTCGCTACCTAAAGAAATTAAAAGCATTGAAAAATTGAAACCTTTTAAAAAGCGTTTAAAAATCTTCCTTAAGCAAAAATATATTTTAGGTACATCATGGTTAGGATTTAAATTTTACAACAATGACTATACAATAACTCGTCATTAAAATAGCAATATAAAGTAATTCATCCATAGCCTGTAAGAATTGTTACTTTTTGTAATGTATGTTGATTTGTAGATTGGTTACTTTTTTGTAATTTATGACGCTATTCAGATAAATTATCAGTTATTGAATTGTAAACATTTATCTGAATATAGAATCTCTTATCTTATCTTATCTTACTTCAGGAACAAGAATGTGTTTAGCTTAAATCATCATTGCATGAGAGGATCGAACGCCAACGCCATAGATGTGTCCATGTAGAAGGTTTTAAATATTCTTAACAAGCTTTGATAAAATTGTACAAAAATAAGGACAAATCGTTTTGTTATATAAAAGTAAAACTAGTAGAAGTATGCTTAATATTTAGGAAATATTTCTATTCTCAACTCGATTTCAACTCGATTTGAAATTGAATATCTTAGCCCGAGCTGATCCGACACTTTTTGCAATTATACATCAGATTAAGAATCGAATACATATAAATGCAATGCCTAATGAAAACAGTTGCTTACATTAATTATATTGAAAATGGACCACACATTTTCGGTAACGTTTCAAGCCAAATTTTGTTAGATTTTTAGGTTTGCACCCGGTCAGTCGGTCTCAGTTTTGTACAATAATATCTGGTCTTTTAAGGAGATAAAATGTGCAAAAATTAGTAAGTATTAATCAATTTAAATGCTGAATTCAGATATTCCCAAACTTATTTCAGCTTAACAAGTGTAATAAAATTGCAAATATAATGCAAAATAAAACCAAATAATAAGTCAAATTGATCCCGTACGTATTGAAGATGAAAATTTGATTATAGTCCCCCCCT
Organism: Hofstenia miamia; assembly: GCA_900660155.1. NCBI lineage: Eukaryota > Metazoa > Xenacoelomorpha > Acoela > Hofsteniidae > Hofstenia > Hofstenia miamia. Next base: position 193,350 of record CABFPE010000390.1, on the reverse strand, counting down.
GATGTTTTGTTTTTTGGCATGGTCTCGCAGGACTCGAATTGAAAAAATATTCTGCTAATTGAAAAGATTTGATGTAAGAAGAATGGCAAAGAAATTGGAATCCTTGAGCCTCTTTTTTATTGATATCTTACAAATGCATCTATGACTCTGTTGTGTTGTCTTGTGTTATGCTGTGTCTGTTGTGTGACCAAACCTGTTTCTTTGGAGTATTTTCTTCTCGGCTCCCAACATAGAATCCTTCAATGAGGATCGTTTTAGCTCGATAACATTTTTTAAAAATATTGCGAATTCAAAATTTTTGGCATAGGTCTTACTATTATTCAATAAACATTATCAAATAAGACTATAAGTAAGGTATATTGAATGAAAATATATGAAATGTCTGCACAATCAAATTAAAGAGCAGAACTATAGATTTGCTTGGCATCATACAGACTCATTTTGGGCTCATTCCATATCCAATGCACTGCTCGACCTCGGCTAGGCTTGGCTCGTTAGAAGCTCGCCTTGTTGACAAGTCTCTGTGCAATATAACAGTCTTTTACTGTTCTGTTGTGTTTGTTGTGTGAAGAAACCAACACAGTATGTAATAATATTTGAATGAACACTTAAAATTAACAGTAAGGAGGCAAAAATATTTTTGTTCAAATCTTAGTAAGAAATAAACCAGAAAGGCTACCAAATTAACTAATTTATGAAAAGCTTTATACAGTTTTTGTTTACTTTAAATCATTGTATTGATTTGTTTATATTTACTCCTATTTTTCAATTTTGGTAAAATATAATTGTTTTCTATAAAATATATCTTGATTTTTACTAACAATTTTTGTTTTTTAAGGTTGTTAACATTGCCATTTCTTCTGGGGAAATCTGTGTCTATTTTGTTCAAGAAAGCGCTTTCCTCATTACATGCATTACAAATTAAAATAAAATAAGAACTTTGTACTAATTCCATTAAATTGACACATTAAAATCCAATCTAAACATTGCACATAATTGTAAAGCAAACTAAAAATCGAATATTATTCAATATAACGATTTTGGTAGTTGCCATTGAGTAACCCTATTTGTGGTGAGGACGATTTCTCTTTAGACACGCGGCAAGTTTTGCGCTGCTTCACAGTTTTTATTGACTTTTCACTTGTAACGCCTATTTGTCTGTAATAGTCTGCGAAAGATTTACCGAAGTTTTTCCCCAGACGAATGTAAGCCTCTTCGGTATAAGGAATTACATTACTGGAGCCTGGTGTGGAATATCCATAGAAACTTACTTCCAGGGTATAGCAGAGTGAGTCTTCATTCATTGCGCCTCCTAAGTATCTTCTACCAGTGCCCATTTTAACAGCATCACGATTAAAGTTGGTTTTCGTCATTGAGAAGTCATCACAATTACTAACCATTATTCTAGGAAATATAGATTGTCTTTCGAATCTTTGGCTATCGTCAAAGATGTTTCCATACATAAAACCATTCATAAGAGTTGAATGGCTATGTATATCTACATAGAACTCTATATCAATATCGGGATTTTTATCCATGTCCAGAAATAGATTTTTCGCAGCATGTAATGTAGGATGAGCCCAAGCAGAGGGCTCATGCCAATGACGATTAAGATCAAAACCCATTAGGGAAGATCTGTAATTTCCTAAGTATACTCCATCAGGATTTAACATTGGAATAATCTTAAACACAGTGTGTTTACGCAGCTGTTGTGCTTCAGACTGATTACTGATTAAAAAATCGATTAGACCTTGGCAGACATATGATGCTGGTGATTCGCCTGGATGTACTCTTGCTGTTATGCAAATTACTCTTTGAGTTTTTCCAGGAGCTAGATTTTCAGGATCTGTGATTGTTAACAAATCTAAGCGTCGTTGTTGAACACTATTTGTAAGAACTTCTCTTTTAAAAAAATTTAAGGCTTTTGCCTCGATTGTATCCAGATACGACTGGCATCTAGAATAAGTGTAGGGATAACAGTAGGCGAAATAATAAACATCCTTAGGCCTATCAAACATGAACGCAAACGACATTACATATTGCTTATAATGTTCCGGGCATCGGTAGTAAAAGACATACTTTGAAGGCAATCTCTGCCATTTCGGTCTACTGGTAGATTTAATAACAGGAGTCATTCCTTCTCTGTATAAAGATTTAGTTTTGCTATAGTTCACAATGTTAAAAACAACACGTTGGTTTTCAGAGCAGTTCTCCACTGAAAAGTAAAACCAAACTCGAAAGCGAGGATTGCATGTATCTGGTCTAATAAATAAGTCATATTCTATTTCGGAGATATAATTCACTCTTCCAAGATTTCCAGATTCGAAAGAAGCGTCAAATATAAGATTGCCTTTGCGTCGTTTAGCGTTCGGAGTCGGATTTGCACACACGCATTGCTTTGTTACATTCCCCACAACATTATCTCTTTCATTTTGTGCTGCAGCTGCCTCATCCGATCCCGAACCAGTTGAATCGTCTTCACCCGTGTCATTTAATTTTTCTGTTTGGTTCATGCTTGGTCATTATTGTAATATGTATTCCATGTCGCTTGCAATGCAATTGACGCCATGATATTTAGTTGCTATGGTGTTGATAGTGAATAATGATGCATCAATAGAAACAAACTAGCATTACAACAACGTGACACCTGTTTCATTGCGTAGCAAGTGTTAGTCATTAGGGGAATTGCATTTTAGACCAAATTCACACGAATTAACAAAATTTACTCAGCATGTCAATATATATCAAGCGCAAACAGTAAAGCTATTTTTCCTTAATCTTGCTTAATTTACTTTCCACCTTATATTAAAACTAAACTGGATTATTGATAATTATACTTGAAATTGCAAACGGTAATAATTATTATCAGATATTAAATACATACATCATCAACCTCCGGGTCCCTGGTGCATTTCGATGATACATGTGGCTACATATTTAATTAAATATGAATCAATAATAAAAAATTTTTAAAATTTAAAAATTTTTTAATTTCTTGAATTTTTCTTTGCATCATATTTGACACATTTCACTTAATAAAGATAATGATAAAAATTTATTTTAGAAAATTTACAAAATCAGAAAAAATTGCATAATTCTCTTCAAATTTTATATTGGATCAGAACTATTTTAAAAAAGTGATTAAAATTTAAGAATTACCTAAAAATCAGCCTGAGGCTGATACTATTAATTCAAAGATTTTTGAAAATCTATTATTATATTGAGAACTAAAAATATGTACAATACTTGTTTATATTGTTTAAAAAAATTAGTTTTTCATAATTCTTGCCTCTTAATTTTTGTGGTCATGAAAATGTTGTCCTTTCAAATAATGAAAAGGAATTTTCAAATTCAAATCTTTTGATGCTGTCACCCTCACTAGATGTATTAAATTGCTGATAAAAATGTGCTTAGGAGTACTACAGCAAGTCCAGATTGGAAATCAGGTGCAATTTAAATAGATGCCCTCCCGAAATTGCCGAAACATCAAAATTATCAACCGTTTTACACCCAGCAACATAAGAATCTTACGTATGGCTCACTGTTTTTCTAAATTTATTCTGGTAATGTAGAAATATATGTATGGTACGCGACAAAATGTTTGCAAAACTATATTTAGTATAGAAATTTTGGACTATGCTAAAAATTGAGTTTACAAACGCGAAACAAACATATTTTGTAATAAAAATGAGTTGCGCATTGGTCATTATTTTGTTGGACCATCGGTAAAAGGCTGATTATTTTGAGGGCACAAAATATATGTGGAGTCAGTTTGCAAAATTCTGCCCCTTTTCCACATTTGAACCCAATCCACATTCCCTTATATATATGACTCGATCCAATCCTTATCCTTGTGTCGGCCTAAAGCACTTGCAGCTCTGATAGTTATATCGTAAAGCAGCCTTCATGTCACTACATTCTATATTTCAATGCAATTTTTCACTTGCCTATGACCTGGTTTCACATCTGATGGTAGTTATTTTCAATTTATTCATTAATTCTATCGTAATTTAGTCACATAATGAAGATGGTATATTTCAAAATTTAACAGAAATTATCTAAGTTTGAATATCAAAAGGTATGCATGCTTGAATAAGGGAAAACTGCAATTGAAAACTGTTGCTGTACTTTACAAAGCAAGAAATGGACCTCCTTCATTTGAGAGTGATGAAAAGTAAACATTAAACGTTCACCAACTTTTAGGTGTGTCATCTGTTAAAAAAGTGATTTCAAAAACGAAATATTCCCTTCATCTGTTTACAGTATATTAAGGAATAATTTTGTCGTAAAACAATTACTCATAGATTGTGATATTTGCTTGAACATATATATATATATATATATATATATATATGAATATTTATACTGGCGCTAAGTATTTAAAACTCATATTTATTTGTATTTGCGACTTAAGTATAAACATTCGAACTAAGTATAAAATATTAAATTTAGACCTTAGGACAACATAATTTAGGTATTCGTTTCAGATTAGATTATAATAGAATTTTGGTTATTAATTATTTAACCATCAACACAAGGAAATTCATTCAGAGGTTTATATAGGGCCATATAATTGTTACATACATGGTGTTTACATTTGGTAAAAGACTACTTGTATTGGCATATTTTTATAACATTGCCCTTATTGCAAGGTTAGAAGCTTGCCTCATTATCCTCACCAATGAATTAACTAAACTCGATTTTATTTTCTATTTCGCATACACCGGGTCTTGCACTGGTTTAATCCAACTTGTAAACTAAAAGTGGATGAAGTATGTAGTTAAATTATACTGATAAGAAAACCTCCTTTCACCTGAAGGACCAGCCAATTTCGGAATGAAAATATAACTCCACAGTACAACACGTCTTCAAAAGTGTATATAGATTTCTTCATCTTGTAAATTTTTAAACATTGCTTCTCTTGAGCTCAAATTTTGCTAGTGGACACCAAATGAACCCTAATTATTGATTCTAAAGGATTTTGTGCTTCTTTTGCTGGAACACGGTGAAAATCAGGCGGGCGCTAAGAATAGGAAAAATTATACATGATAGGGCCTTCAGTAAAAATATTCCATCTCAACTAGCTCCCGTATATAAATATATATATATATATATATAAGCATATACATGCATATATAGATATATATATATGTATGTATATATATACACATATACATATGTATATATATATATATATATATATAGTGGCATAGCAGCCAAACATTTAAGGGTGAACACTACTAATTTTCAATTTTAATAAATGTGAGAAGTCTATGATTTAAACAAATATGCTCTAATTAAATATTTTTAGTTCATTTTCACTTAAGAAGTACTTCATTTTAGTACTAATGATTTCGAGTCAAGGTGTTATTAATTAATCAATAAAAACAACTTTGAGTTCTTTTTAGGTGATATTACATGTATACGTGAAAAACTAGCGTTTCAGATTTCTCAGATTGTTTAGAATATTTCGAATCCACAGTGTTAGTGTTTTAATTTTATTCGTTATTCATTGTTGTCATCAAGTTTGAATTTTGAAGCTTTACTGCAAAAAAGCACATTATACAGTTGCCTACATTATTGGCAGAGTTACGAGTATAGTTGAAAAATATTCTAATTGGCCCATCACAACGTACATGTGCTTTTTGTCAATACATTATCTGAGAATGAGAACTATATTGTAATTTCCAGAGTTCAAATTTTATTTAGTGTAGTATTTAATAGTTTTCCATATGTGCTGATTACAGGTTCAATATGTTTAAAGAATGTATTACTAATACTTGCAGAGATTAACAAGGCTGAACAATAACTTGAACGTTTACAGAGGTACCATCTATGATATTTATATAAACAGGGCCAAGTTTTCCTATATCTCAATGTTCATAATATTGAACGCAAATGTTACTCCCACAAAAAATGAATTATAAGAGAGTGGTCTGTAGTGATATTCGTGTCCGAGTACTACCCGCGTGCAACCGGTCACTATTATCTGGGACGGGTAGCTACGAGTACCACTCTTCATCCCATATTATGAGTATCTGAAATATGATTTTTTTCAGCAACATTTTATTATAAAATTTTGAAAAATTACTAAGACTGTTTAGAACACATGTTTTCTGTGGCTCAGTTGGAATTAATGTTAACTCATGCTATCTCCTTCCAACTGTGGTTGGCCCATCTCCAATCAGTTCTGCCCTTCAAATCTCCAAGTAATTCCAATTTGCTGTTACCAGAAACAAGAAAGGAGGACATCTCCCAATTACAGCTTACCGCCACAAAGAATCTTTAGCTATTATTTTACCAACTTGTATATGTATATTAACGCGCTGCTATTCAAATGATTTGTTTCAAACTTTTGTCAGGATTTTTTTGTACTACACTGCAAAGTTTTTCCAGATTGTTATTGTGTGCTAGGATGTGGACAAATATTGGTACAAAACTCGAAAGTATAGCATCCACTTTTATTTACTAGTAACATGCTTCCTTTCAATTAATTCGAATACTTTAGAAAATCAAGCTGAAAAGCTAGTTGCACAGATTGCATTCGTGCAGTTTAATTCTATGGACAAAGCACAGACAATATATTTCACATTGTTTATATCACACGAATTAATCTGTCAACATTTGGTCTGAAATTGTATACAATTGCAAATAATTTTCAATGAAGTTTTCAGAATTATATTCTAAGGGAGCAGTGTCCCAGTGCCCTCTTTGGATGCTCACCTGTATATATATATATATATATATATGACAGTTGTAAAAGATTGTACTTTGGAGAAACTAAGCGACTATTTTGGAAGACGAATAAAAGAACATTTAAGTGGGCATCTTAACACCGAAATTAATCTACATCAACATGAACTTAAAAAAGAAAATTTTACAATTATTGCCAAAACACAATATACGAAAATTGCCGAAGCGTTAACTTTAAAAAAAATAAACAAAAATATGATAATAAACAATCAAATTAGCATCATTAAACAATTATATCTATTTTAACTTAATAAGAATAATATTTTCTTTTATTAGTGCATGTAATTAAAATTTTGTAAAATTCAGGGAAAGTTTCTGAAGATGATCAATAAATGATCGAAACGCGTCAATTTGAGGTAGGAAATAATGCATATATATATATATATATATATATATATATACATACATATATATATATATATATAT
>CABFPE010000390.1:140004-179846 GCA_900660155.1 Hofstenia miamia | reverse complement strand
GCCTTTCAACTCCAAGAACTTCATCTTAAAACCATTAACATTGTTGCAAAATATAGAAGGAAATGACATATTATATAATTTTGAAGTAAAATCAGACAGTCATTTAATGTTAACTATTTTGTTATCGCAGTAGAGCGTAAGGTTTCTAATTTTCAGGCGATTTTTATCAATACCATCCATATTGATCATTTCATACCTTTTTTCAATAGTTTTTTTTCTATCGCTCTTTCATGATCATTTAGGGCTGGTTTAATAAATGTATTTAGGCTGTAGGATTTCAGTGGGAAAGAGTTCGCCAGCACTAATCGTTTGGACCATCCGGAGTTTAGCTTCACCATTAGCGATATGATTAAAGATATCTCTCAGACTTTCACGATCGTTCATTAAACGGACGTTGTATGAATCAGTCATTTCATCTAACTTAAAGATAATAACCTTCTGATTAATATCAGAATTGAAATTATTTTATACATTAGCGGTAGAGTTGGTAACATGAATCAGTTGATTAGTAAATTCAGCTTTTGTTTTAGAAATTGAAAGTTTTAAAGAATCAAGTTCTTTTTTGAGTTCTTCAACTAAGCAATTGATTTCTGATATTGATGTAGAGCATAAATTTTTGCCACCAGCATCTACACAGCTCGAACAAAGGGTTAGTAAGTGCTTACTGTAGTTATTGATAACATCCAAGCAGGCGGTTGGGAAACCAGTACATTTCTTAGTGAAATGAAGAGTCTTTTTACACATTACACATTCGAAAAATTTTGAATCATATATTGAATGTTTGCAAGTCTTGCATATTACATTTTGGTAATGTTTGATTCAATACTCATTATGTTTGTAAATGATGACAAAACCGACTGTTTGCAATTGTTAAATTTTTTCATATATATATGATTCAACAACGCTAGACAGTCAGTGAGTTACTAGAGGGCATTTAAGTTTCAAAACAATGGACTGATTACAGTTATATTACAACTGATCAGAGCGAAAGAGATTTTTCAGAGGTTTGGTTTATTCACACCCAAAATAATCACTGCTAGCACCTGAATACGTTAACGTCCTCGAAGTAGGCGGATCAGCTTCCATATCTAATAATTGCTAATTACCCCTAATTATTATTGCTTCAGCATTAATTAGGCCAACCTTATATAGCTGGACATTTTAGTAGATCACTCGAAATTAATTCAATTTTGGTTAATAAACAGATGTGTATTAAAAATTAGGGATATGAAATGGACAAATTTAATGTCCACTACATTAAGTCTTCCAAATGGCCTCCATTATTTTGAAGAACAACATTCAATCTGGGAATAAGATTTTCAACTATGTAGATCAACTGATCTTGCTTATATCCTGAATACTGTATATATTTGAACCATTTCCTTTAAACGGTAATAGTAGAAAGTCTTTGTAGAAACTGTTTTGGATGATGAAATTCCAAGTGGATGAACAAACTGAAGAGCCACGTCATTTCAACAACTTTTGAAACATCTTCTAACATTCAAAGATATCGGCTTCTAGACTAATCTGCTACATTTCTGACTTCCTCGAATCTTTTTTTGAGAAATGTAAAAGATCCTTTAGAACAAACATTTTAAAATTCGTAGTGACTTTATCGTCTATCTTTACAGTAACTTTTGAGAGATACTGCATCTCCAAATAAAAATTAGATCTATACTTGTGCTATTGTACATTCTGCATTTTCAATGCACAATTGATTTTGGTTAAAGTTTTTACGTTTATTAAAAAATCGAAATCTCTCAAAAGAATGGGGATGCTTTAAAATAGCAAATTCTTTGATTTGTTTAATTAAAGTATCTTGTTACATCAAATGATGGTCTGCGTGGAATGAATTTTCGGCCTCATTGTCGTTCATTTTACTATAAATTGCAAGACATTGATTACAGTAGGCCTCAGTTGCATGCATGAGACTACGCAGGGTTTTCCGACGTGGGGAAATCTAGTAGTTAAAAAGTGAGTGACCAAAAGTGGGACGAGGAACCACGAAATTTTTTCAAAATATCTAAAAATAGACCTTATAAATGCATTTTACGACATTATTGAGAGTAAAGTTGCCAGCATTGAATTAAAGAATTATTTTTTTACGTGATGATTTTGTTCTTAGCGTTTTTGTCTAACTTTCCACGAAGTTCGCCCATAGGCTGAGGGCCTGCTTGTAATTACTATGATTTTACTCTCTATCGACTTATGATTTTATATTTAGTTGCAAAACGGAAAAAAAGAGAATAGATTTGCTGTAGTCTTATTACGAGGAAAATGTACATTCATGCTGTTGTAGTTTCCTAAACTTAGAAAAACTTCATTGAAAGCATTGCAGATTTCTCTGATATTTGTAATGAATTTAAAATTTTTCCATTTTTCAGTTTTAATGTTTTAATAAATTGCTAATAAATTCCCATTTAGTTTTTAGGAAGCACAGCTTTGATATTTGTTAATTATTACTTGCTTTCCTTATAATAACATTGCATACATTTCGCACAGTGATGAATTTTTTCCAATTTCCATTGAAATATTTCGTGAATCCATTATTCATATTTCCATTTAGTATTATAAATTTATGCTTATATATTTTATAAAGACATTCAATTATATAGCTGAAAACGTCTATGCTTCCAAATTCCATGTAGTAAACATTCAGATTTTGAACTCTTTGTATTTCTTAATTCTTATAAAAGTTAGATCTGAACCAGTGAAATATAATCTTAAAATCACTTAATCTTTTATAAACTAAGGATTAACTATTTTATATCTCAAAATTTAGTTTTCTATCCTATGTATTTCCGAGAATATGATTATTTACTTAAAGAATGTCGTTATAGAGGCTGTTAATATGAAATTTATACTACTAACTATAGATAACTCGTATTTAAAAATGAAAGAATTAACCCTGTTACCATTTCCAACATTTTTTAGGGAAGATAAAAGAAAATATCGATATTTAGAGTTACTACTTTATACAACATTAAATACTGGCTGTAACTGCAAATACCATCAAAAAACAGCACAAATATAGCAAGAAATACTTATACAAAAATAAATATCTACAAAAGCATTTAAAATTATAAGCTTAGCGTATTGTGAAATTAGATTGAATAGTCAGTATTATATAATCTAAAACCTAGCCATTTCTTTTAAAACCTATCCTTGTCTTAGATGAGAATGTTTTCGGTGGATTATTTTATCTTAACTTTGACAGCATATTCAGGTCTTTTGCTAATGAATTGTTTTTAAGGATGATTTCAATTATATAATTCTCTACTACTAAGCTTATATATAAAAACGTTTTTGTATATGTTGTAAGGCTTAGATAGAGATGTTTCTGATTTATCTGATGTATACCATAAATTGAAGTAAAATTGATTAGTGAATTGAATAAAATTTCACATTCATCTTGATTTAAAAATCTTTTTACTTTTAGTATTATATATATATAGAAATTTCATATTGATTTTTTATACGCTTGAGCAAAAGGTTGTTTAAATAAAAGCATATTTATCTAAAGTCCAAGATATTTTATTGCTGTTGCTGAAGAATAACCAATCAACTTTCAATGTTTTCAAGAAATTCCCTCTCCAATTGTATAATGGTTTCCAGTGATTTTCTATAATTGATTTCAAATTTGTTTTCTTCACATCAAAAATTTGACCTTGTTAATTTAATGTGCTACGCTGGAAGATAAATCAATGTATCTTCCGCATGTTTAATAATATAACAATTTCTAAAATGTTTAAAAATTCCCAATTTAAGGAGTCAATACAAACATTGAATAGAAATGGGCCACAAACTAATTCTTGCGGAATACCTTTATTGATCTTTCCCACATTTTAAAGTCTGTTGTCATATTTAACTACTTGCTGTATATGGCCAATGAAACTTCAAGCCAATTAATGAGGTCCGGATTTATGCACATTAACCTAAAACAGCCAGGTGAGACCGTTTTTCAACATTTTTAATGAGTTATCTCCAAACCAATTAGGTGAACATGTTTGAATGCAATGTTAAAAAGTTCTCTTAAAGCGTATTGCTGTGGCTGAAGTAGTTAAGATTAACTATTGTTCTTTGAAAATTTCGAATTCTTGAAATTGATTTAAATTCTATCCTTATATAAAATTCATGTAATTATAAGTTTTCGAGTACATGAAGGCAACAACGAGCTTTAACTGTTTCATTATATATGCTTATATTTCCCAAACCTACACTCAGAGGTTGCGGTGCCTACAACAGGAGACTTCGCGCAACGGTACTCCTCAATATGATAGAGCCGGTCGCGCATTAAGGAGACTCTCCTCTATCATATGGTGCTTTCAGATTTTGGAAAACTGTATTCCTTTTTGAGATGTAAGTATCTAAATATGTTTCAAATACCATAAAAAATCCTTAAAAAATTCCTGCATTATTTAAGGTTAAACAAACCGTAAAGGAATAATGGTGCATGTGTACTTATAACAGGAGATAAATGGAAAAACCATGTAACAATCAACTGGCTTGTGAAACAATACGACATGATAGACGGAACAAAATTATTCGTAAAACGTGATAGACTTGAGGGGAAGGGTAAAATATTGCCACATGAGAGCCTGGAAAACAAAATTAACAAACTTTTTTCTTGTGAAAATCAATTTCCCCCACGCGTACTTTTACTCGTGAAAACGCCCACCCGTAAATAAACCCATCACCCACACTTCTTTATTGAAAATATCCAGTACACATGAAAAAATTTGGTAGTACTAATTTTAAAGCAGATAAACTAAAAGAGGCTGCCGTTCAGAAGTCTTGAATGCAATTTGTTTCTGATCAAATTGTAAGTATCACAAAAGCAACTTTCATCAGCCAATGTTTCTCAGAGAACAATCTAAGTGTTAATTAAACAAAAATGCGCGACCTGACTAGCTAAAACTATGAAGTTTCTAGTTAAATTAATGAAAAACAACAAGTGGCATAATTTTTATAGAGTTCATACTTTACCTAACTTTCGTTTACTGACAAATTAGTATGTCGAAAGAACAGGGCGGTAGCATCTGCTCTTACTATATCAGATATATATACTACTTTCCACCAAAGCTGGAAACGGGTTCGGTTGACCCAACCCGCGCAGGTCGTAGGTTGGATCAATTTTTTTCAAGTGCGGGTTGGGTTGACCTGCACGTAGGACATAGATTATTTGTAGATTGGATTTGAGACATTATCCCGGACAAACGAGAAGGTCTCTCTCTCCTGAAAGTGTAGAACATCTAGTTGTTCTAAGGAAATCATTGTAAACATGGTTTTAAATCGTTTTGTTATTTACCAAACTTGTCAACAAGCCGAGACGAGCTTGAGCACAGTATTTGATATACAACGAACCTATTTTAGGCAAAGCAAGTATATAGTTCTGCTTGTTAATTTGATTATGGAGATTTTTCTTATTTTTTGAAGTCAGTATGCCTTTCCTATAATCTTATTTAAGAAATGTTTATTAAATAATAGAAAGAGCTATATAAAAAATTCTTTGAGCACAATATTTTTAAAAAATACCGAGCTAAAAAGAGCCTCAGTCAAGGATTTTATGTCGGCTCGTTGACAAGTCTGTTATTTACTATTTCCTAACATGCCAGCGTAAGCATTGCAGGTTTTGTTTATGGTTTTGGACGCCAACAAAAATACAGGTCCGAACGTGGGTTGGGTTAAGAAATTTGAATTGCAGGTTCAGTTGGGTCATGATGCTTGAATTGCGGGTTGGGTTGGGTCAAAAAATATCAGCCCATTTCCACCTATGCTTTCCATAGTTCAAAAATATACTTCTGCAATAGATTCGCAGCACACACAAAGGCCAAGACGCAAAATTAAAACTAGGAAAATATTTTGGCTCATCAAACACATTCTGTATCTTTCTACGAAATTCATTTCCCGTGTGTCCGATCAAAAAGTTTTTGTTAAATCTTAAAACTACTTTTCTGAATGAGGCGAATTGACCGATTACAAACTTGTAAGATTATGAAATTCAAATTGGTGGCTTAAAATAGCCTAAGTTTTTTAGTTATGACCAAACATCTACATATATTATGAAAATACTAATTTTTAGAAAACTCATATACGCATCAATTACTTAACATGTTTCGGCATGCCATTGCCGTTATCAAAAAGTTCCCACTATAATATTCACAAATTATTCACCAATGTAAATTTTTTACAACATCTTAGGTATATTTAGTTTGTAGTTATATTTCTCTTTTTTGATTGAGCTTGGTTCCTTTAATTCTATATAAATTGATTCCATGATGCTAAGTTGAAAATCATCAATTGCCTTGAATAAAATTTTATATGAAAATTTCATATCACAGTTCTTTAGACGATCGGAGATGGTCAATTGATTTTTGTGTTCTTGAATTTGTGTGATAATGGCAGTGGCATGCCGAAAATTGTTAAGTGAATGATGTGTTTCTGTTTTAAAATCATACATAAACGAAATAATTACATCATAATCAATTTTACTTGCTATTACCAGTGAGGAAATATTATTGAACCACTCATCAAATGCGGTGTGATCAGTTAATGAGCTTTAATTAACACAATTTCAGAACTTATTGATTTACTAAGAATGAAATGGAATGTGATTTCGTTGGAAGTGCGAAGATTCAATGATTTTCAATACAAATATACGCTTCAAGTAATCAAAAATTCAAAAAGAAAGACACCTCAGTCTATTTCCATTCTCAATAATCCCTTTGATGTATCAATTTAAGAGGTTTCTTTAAACTAACAAAACTCAATTAAAATGCAATGCTGAAACAAAAAATAAATATTATTTGATAATCTGGAGAGCAAATTCTTATCTCTTGATAAATATCGTCAAAAGATTCAAGGGTATATTAAAAATAAGATGTGTTGAGCTCTAAATTCAAATAGAAACAAATATATTCACAAGAATGATGAAACAATTGGTTGTAATGTACGAGGTCTTTAAAACGGCATCAATCATCAAATATGGCCATTGTAAGCTTCATCCAGAACAACCACGACATCCACAATGAACACATTCAACAATGCGACCCTAAAGTTCACATGAATAGAATTAAAATGGAAAAATATATTTTTATGACAATATCAAATCTCAAACCTATCCAGATACAATAAAACAAATTCGATTTCAAAAAGACAAAAGAAATTACGAAATTTAATATGCTTAATAAATAATATATCGTATTACACTAATATTGCGCTTACATCAGCACTAATTTGATTTTAGATTGTACGATTCATACAGATCGATAGGTTCAATATTGGCACGGTACATTGTTCTGAATCGATTTTCTCATACCATGCTGGCGAGTAAGAAATTGCTTGTCAAAAAAATATAAAGTGTATATAACAAACTGCACTATATGATGTATACACTTTGCAAAGTCTGTAAAGATGCTGACCGTTGCGAGCCAATGTAAGCGCAGCATAAAGCGTTTTCTATAATAAAATACGAGAAACAAACCTCCTCAAGTTTATTTTTAGGAACTCTGCAAATGCAATTTGTGCCGAAGTTTTTATCGCGAACTTGAATGCAGGGTAAACAACATAGGCTTTCATAACCTTGTTTCTTCCATTTGGCAATTAGATTTTTATCTGCTATGCCTTGATCAAGACAATAGTTGTATAGTTCTAAACATACAATTAAATATGTTAAGTTATCTTCATCCCTGAATAAAAAAAAATATCAGGAAGATATCTTGTTAACTTCATAATATTAGTGTGATGCAAATATTGGAAAAAATACGACGAAATGACATTTAACGAAATAACAAGAATTATTATACCTCTACTAATGGCCTTTCTTTTGTAAAACAGTTCATAAATATATCGCGATCTTTGGTGGTGGACTCTGAAAATTGGCCAAAGTGCCTCTACTTTACGTTTCCCTTCGTGTGATTCACATTCGACTAAAAATTATATTTTAAAAAAGTATGTGGTATGCAGAACACACGCAATAATTCACGATAAACAAAGACTGAATTTTGATAGCTGATTCAAAAGTAATATTGTAAGAGAAACAGTTTATGCCTAAACGTATAAATACCTCACACTCATTGAATAAATTGAATTGACCAAAGAAATATCAAGTTACTCAGTAAGAAACTTTTCAGGGTTATTATCCACAATATTTCTGCATAGGGAATAACTAATGCATGAAAATCTTGAAAATTATTTAAGAAAGTATCAAAAAAATATTAGAAATATTTGTAGTTAATGAAATTCATCAAAACGAAGTTATACAATTAAAACATTTAAAGAATTCAACCTATATTATCCTGTTTACTGGATACATTACAGAACAGATCCTTATTGAATTATAAAAAAAGAAACTAAATCAATAAAATAGGGAGGATTAACATGTCACAAAATAAAGGTGTATTTACTCTAACATCAGACAATGATTATTGTTAAAACCAGTCTTACAAGTTTATATTTATGTTTTAATTTGTTCAATTTAGCTTAGTTGAGTCAGTTAAGTAGTGGTATTTTCTTATAAATTGTTTACGCTCTTCATTTATTTTAGCGGATTTTTTGTTGCAAAGAAAGAACTGTGTTAGGCTTTGCGCCCTGTTGACGTAGCTCCTCAATACCAATAAGGCTGGTACTACCAAAAACACCGCAAAAACCCAATTAAGGTTTTGTTCTAAATGATGTAGTGTACAAATTCGTGTGAAAGTACTACGTAATATTTTTATTTTGTTGTTTATAATGATAATGGTTGCTCAACGTACCGAATATGGAATTGAAAATTTCATTATTAAAAGTAAAAGATATGCAATCGCTGTAATGTCTAAGACCTTTTTAAATATATTTCAAAGTTTAGCAAATATTTCTTTGCGCATTAACTGGTTATTGCGAATCAATAATAAAAACTAACTATGTCGAACCTTAAAATATAATAATAATAATAATAATAATAATAATAATAATAATAATAATAATAATAATAATAGAAGCACAACCTAGAGGGTCAATACTGGAGGTCACTAAGGAGTTAAGGAAGATAAGAACTGAGAGTGAAGGAAAGAAGGTATACCAGAGTAGGATGGAATCAGAGAGACAAACAAGGTATAGGCAGAAAGCAATGCATGGAGAATACTGGAGGAACACAGAAAAGTGTGACAGAGAAGAGAGCAACAAGTGGTTAAAGAAGGCAGGACTGAAGAGAGAAACAGAAGCACTGATAATGGCAGCACAGGAGCAAGCAATAAGAACAAACTGGGTGAAGAAGCATATAGACAGAAGAGTAGAAGTAAGTGATAAGTGTAGGCTATGTAAGAAAGAGGCGGAGACAGTAGATCATCTGATAGCAGGGTGTGAGAAGTTGGCACAGAATGAGTATAAGTTCAGGCATGACAAGGTGGGAAGAATGGTACATTGGAGTTTGAGCAGGCAGCATGGGTTAGAAGCAGGAGACAAGTGGTATGAGCACAAGCCACAGGGCGTCATAGAAAATGAGAAGGTTAAGATACTGTGGGATTTCAACATACAGACGAGCAAAGTGATAGAAGCACGGAGGCCAGACATAGTAGTGGTAGACAAAGAGAAAAGATTAGGAACAGTGATAGACATAGCAGTACCAAAGGACAGAAATGTAGAAAGCAAGGAGAAAGAGAAGATAGACAAGTACATGAAGTTGGCAGAGGAAATAAAAAGGCTTTGGAAGTTAAGATGGGTTGAAGTAGTCCCGGTAGTAGTAGGAGCAGTAAGTAAGAAACATAAGCCCGGTAGTAGTAGGAGCAGTAAGTAAGAAACATAAGAAATGCTTGGAAGAGTTGGGAGTACCAAAGTGGGGAGGGGCAGTAGCACAGAAGGCAGCATTGTTAGGAACAGCTAGAGTCCTGAGGAAAGCTCTCAGACTCCCTGGAACTGGCGAGTTTCCCGAACTGAGAGGGATACCAGCACGTAGCTGTGAGAAGTAAGAATAATAATACAAATAATAATGAATTACTCTATTTAGCCACTGAAGGCAGAAACTACAAAAAATAAAAACAAGTGAAGTTTTACAGCAGGGAGGGCAGTCACAGGAGATAAAGTAGGAGCAGATGGAAGAGTAGGCGAAGTTGGAGAAGGGCTTAGCAAATAGGAAAGACATCAAATTAGAGAACTTAATGAAATTAAAAGGATAAGATCCAATTTTCGAGTGAGCAAGCGTTTGAACAGAGCATAGGCATGGAAGAAGAGTGACAGCGGGGGAGTGGAGAAATTGAGGAGAGTCTTTGTATGGTAAGGGAGAGATCCATTTGAAAGCACGCTTCTGGAAGCATTCCATAGAGTGGAAAAAGGAACGAGAAGGCCACCAATGGTGCGAGGAATAAACTTGAACAAAGAGAGCTTTACAGCAGTCATGTAATTAAAGGGAACATTGCGAAAGAGAGCAAAAAGTGAGGAATTAGCTTTGCGGAAGCGCAAGGACACATGACTAGACCAATTTATGTTTGCAGCAAGTTGAAAATCGCCGTACAGTAGACGGGATGAGTTGCGAACAGATTGAGGGAGGTCGTTGATAACAACGAGAAAAGAAGAGAACAGCAAACACAGAACCTGGAGGAGCATAACTAGAGACAAGAGCAGAAGAAGAAATAGACGAGTTGATTTTGACACACTGAAGCCGATTGGAAAGGTAAGACTGAGAAAGGTTGATGAAATCTTCATTAAAGCCAAATAAACGTAATTTGTCAAGGAGAATAGAATGAGGGAGACGATCAAAAGCTTTAGAAATGTCACGAAAGATAATGCAAACCAGAATCATTACGATCAGAATGGAAATAGCAGTTTTCAATCAAAGTGGGCAAGTTAGTGATGGTAGAACGACCCGGAAGGTTGCCATGCAAGACTGATAAATTAGAAATTCGGATTGTGAACACTAACTTTATGAAATTTGGAAATTATAGATGAAGAACGAGAAATAAAATTAGTCTTAAACAATTCCACTAATTGAGAATCGTGACGCCTTGCACCTTCATGAAAAAGTTTTTATTGATAGCATTTGTGTGGGAATGCATACATAAACATTCATTTCAAAATATTAAATGTTTGAAATTTTATGAAAATCAAGCAAAGTAATAAATAGACTAAGCTAAACACTCGAAATATATGGAAAATCATTTAAAATTCAAGACTCGAGCTATACTGAAATCTAAATTTGGGAACATCGTTTCGCATGCAGCGTAAATATATCCAAATTCAACGTACCACGGCTGCATGTCTAAGGCTCTTAAAAAAGTTATATCACTGTCTGTGTTCATCTCAAGCTAAGCATGTTATTGAACGTCGTTTCCATGGTATATAACCAATTTACCATGATGCTGCATTTACCCAATTTGAGATTGAGGAACATATTTTATGCTTCGAAAAATATATTCTTAAAATCGAATTAATAATTTGAATATGTCAGCTTAAAACTCTTTCCCGATAACATACCTATGCGTAAACACAAGTTGGGCATTGTCGTTTAAAAGTCGTTTAAAAGTGAACTGAATTATAATATCTATATTATGCACTTAATATTTCGCTGCCAGAACTATAAAAACAGAAGAAGCAAGCTATTTTCTCATTCTACAAGCTCTTATACATCTTTTGTTTTCCATCCAACACGCACTCACAAACCTCGCGCAGAAAATTCGTTCTTCTTTCGTATTATTCCTATTGGCAACTTCCTGATTACTGCTCATCACTTAGATTTTTTTTCATCTCCACTAAAGTCCTCTTTCTACACTATCAAATTTGTATAGCCCATATTTTGCAAACAAAATGCTTGCAAATGTATCACCCCCATCAAATCTCTCATCAGACAAATTAACATCAAAATAAGTTCGATATTTTCCGTCAAAGAAGCTAATTATTTAACAATAACACGCATTTTCATTGAAGTAAAATTATTGAAACGGGTAAAATCAGCATTAATTGTTCCCTTATCTATTCTGTATCAATATTGTTGTTCATTTACTTTAGTTAAACTGCTAAATCAAACTCTCACAGGAAAAGCATAATTCATTTGATAGAATAATTAATTTATTTTAAATGCTTTTCCTTGTCATTGATGATGTGAAACATGGTTAATTCAATTTTACATGGGGCCCACGTGTTTACGCACAAAAACAATTATTAAACGTGAAGCATTTTAAATTTATTGACAGAAAATAATTATTCTGTAAATACATACATGTTTCCAAACCAATCAAAATTAATTGCTTGTTTGATCGGAGGTTTGATAATGTATCACCCGCTTTAGGCTGGTCCTCTTTTGTTTATTGTTTCAATTTTGATAAGGGTTCTTTTCATATATATTGTAAATACTTGTTCCTGCTCTTTTTATTATTTTTATAAGTGTTGTTATTTTATGTATGAATTTTATTTGTTTAAAAACTGACTAGTTTCTTGTTGTTGTTCTTATCTGCAGTCTGCAAAACAAATATGTATACCAAATACTTAATAGACAAAAATTAAACAACTTAGTGTCTATACAATCCTCTCTATCTTCATATTTTTGAACAGCAAGTTTATTACGTACATCTACGTAAACTTCCGCAAGCTGTGAATAAATTTTGATAAATTATGATGAAAACTATTGTGAAGTTAGATCTCATTCTTATTCAAATTTGTATCATTTTGTAATCTAACGAGTTTTCCAAAAACGGACATACAATTATAGATTGCCTACTTTCAAATTAAATTCGAAAGCAGTAAATTAAATTAAAATGGACATATGAAAATTGGAGTAATTAGCAGTAATTGACAAATTGCTACAAAACACAAACTGTTTCACTGAGACATCAAAACTAATTCTATTTAATCGAATTTACGAATCCGAGTTATAAATTCAGTTATACATAAAGATTGGAGCAGGATATATGAGATCTATGGAACAAATTGAAATAAACTAGAAAACCAATGTCCATCGAATACTATTGATTTAAACATCAAAATTAAGTCAAATGGCTTAAAAATATAGTGTACAAAAAACGAAAAACATTGTGCAAATAGCAATTGCCTTTAAAAATAACGAATTAATGGTAATCTTGACATCTAAGAATCACTTGAAATTTCATTCAAAATTTATACAAGATATCAACAACGATATTGAATTGAAGTTCGAGTGGGTCATTTGTAATCATGCCAACTTACACCTTTAAAGAGCAGTAATACCTACAAACGATGACTCTTTTCTTTATTAAAATTTGCGGACATGACAAACTTATTCGCTGAAACACTAAGCTAGCTATTAGATTTTTGGAAAACCTGTAGTGATAGTGATTTTAATTTGATTCAGTATGTACTTTAAGAAGCGATCAAATCATACACTCTTAAAATTATACATAACATGAAATTCCAGGAAAATTAGATTGGCCTATGCTAATAAACAGTGCAACGACTAGGGGCAACTGATAAGTGCTAAGTATCCACATGTATACCAAGAATTAGCTGCTGAAGGAGCGTAGGGCGGTACTAAGCAATTATACTCAAGTCTATTTGCTAATCATGCAGCGACACCAATCTTGGTTTCTTTAAAATTGTGATTCATAGCGGAATTACTGCATGTAAATTTCAGTTCTACAGTCAAATAAGGGGATCATATGTTGCAATTTTTTCCTGTGTAGAATGATTGTCAGTGAGCTTAAGCTGACATTAATTGGAATGTTCAAAACCGTTAGCCATGTTAAGATTGTATTAGTTTCAAAGTCCCTAACTTTGCATCAAATAAAATTATTTGCACACACGCGAAATTGCAAAAATGTGAAAAGCGTTTAGAAGTAAAATATGATATATTTGTATTCATAGATAACAAATTTATACTGTTCTAAATTATTGAATATGCAAACCTTCTTTCATTTTACGATTTAGTTCATCAACAGTTGGTTCAATTAACTCCCATCCATCCGGGGGTGGCTTTCGAGATCGTTTAATTTTGGGCATTTTTTTGTAAGCAACCAAAACGAAAGGATTTTTTTTGTCCTAAAACAATAAATTAAATTATAATATCAAATATTTTTAGGATATACTTCTTAAGTAATATTTTTGCAATAAGCTATAAAAAAATTATTTTAAAAATAATAAACATTTTATGAAAAAATATTTTCAAGATGGCAACAAAATAAATGGCTGCTTATAACCTAATAATATACCTATACCTATTACTAAATTTCTGAAGACCGTTTTTGGAAATTAGGTTAATTAATAAGCAATAATTTAACTTATTAGGATCGTTTGCTTCATTTTAGCATTTACTTGTTTTGGAGCTCCAAAAGATAGTTTATTTTTATAATTTGAAATTTGGCAAATATATTTTTGAAGTAATTTTAACTTTCGAGATCTCCAATGTTTTTCTTCAGTAATTACTTTTATATTTATTCGAAGGTCGAATACCAGTAGTTATTGCTATTTTTGTATACTCAATGAGTGTTTATACTAAAAGAATTCTAAGAATTTCGAGGCCCGAAGTTATTACCACGTTGTTTGATGGTATAGAATTTTATTTTAATTACTTATTTTCTTGGGAAATAAATCTTCATTATTAGACGTTGCACAATGTCGTTCAATTAAATTGTACACAGAAATAATATTTTTGGTCATATTTTGTTGAGAACAAATTAACCCATTACCTGCTATACTTCTTGAACAAATAAGTTTATGCTGTTTGGAATACGGCGTTATTGTACTTTAGGAGACCCAGTTTATGTGATGTCATAAAATGGATATTAAACTCTAACCTTAACCCCAATCCCTCACCCAAAACTTGGGTGTTTTGCAAAAAATTAATCAACAAAATGAAATGTAATATAATTGGATTGGTTGGAGAGTAGGGTTAGGGTTAAGGTTAGAGTTTAATACCCATTTTATGACGTCACTCAAACTGGGTCCCCTAAGGTACAATAACGCCTGGAATACTTGTGATTATATAATGTACGACCACAATAAACAACAATACATTTTCATATTTAGTATTTATGTGATATAACCTTCCATTTATGGAATGTTGCTAGAATAAATTAACAAAAAATCAGGTAATATAAATCAGATTTTTTTTGTAAAGAAAATACCATCATCAAAATTATTACTGCTTACAAAAGGTAAATATTTTCTCTATACTAACAACTAATGTTCNATGTGATGTCATAAAATGGATATTAAACTCTAACCTTAACCCCAATCCCTCACCCAAAACTTGGGTGTTTTGCAAAAAATTAATCAACAAAATGAAATGTAATATAATTGGATTGGTTGGAGAGTAGGGTTAGGGTTAAGGTTAGAGTTTAATACCCATTTTATGACGTCACTCAAACTGGGTCCCCTAAGGTACAATAACGCCTGGAATACTTGTGATTATATAATGTACGACCACAATAAACAACAATACATTTTCATATTTAGTATTTATGTGATATAACCTTCCATTTATGGAATGTTGCTAGAATAAATTAACAAAAAATCAGGTAATATAAATCAGATTTTTTTTGTAAAGAAAATACCATCATCAAAATTATTACTGCTTACAAAAGGTAAATATTTTCTCTATACTAACAACTAATGTTCTTAACCTTCCTTGTATTGATGAAACCTAATGGTTTCGAAGCTCTCCTACTTTCATGTTTATCTAATATAAATAACCCCAAATTCTAGAAATACGACATCGACTATGCTGTTTTGCCATAAATGCGATATCTTAAAGAACCCATTATATCTTTTGTCCTAAATGCACGTCAAAGTAATTAATAAATATATTAATATATTTATTAATTATATATTTAATTATATATATAATTAATGAAAAGGTTAATATTAGTGTAATGCAGGCTCCAAACAAATTTAATGACCAAAGGATTTGGGTGATTACTCTTTTCAAAGCATTTTAAATTTGAACACAGTAAAAGTACTACTGTTCATAAGTGCTTGGCTATTTTAGACTACTCTGCTATTTTTAATAAAAATTTCCTTATTTATTTTAAGTGATTGCTTAAAAATTTATTGTATATTAACTTGTAATCAGTTAAGAAAAAACCAATCAGTTTCTGGCTCGCCCATACGACTTTTATTAACAATCTGACTTAAGCACACAAATACTCTGCTTTATTACATGCATAGATTGTCAATTAATATTTTTCAATGAGTGATATATAAATATATATATTATATATATATAAACATGAAATTTAATAATAATAATATCGCTTAAAACGAAATTCAATAGCTGTTTAACGAATCAGTTACAAAATATTTAGAATTTTGAGGAATATCATTTACATTTGACGATGTATGAAATCCCATTAAATTTTCAAACGTGTATGTTACTACTGTGTGCTTTTATTCAGCAATTGGTGTAAATTTTCGATTTAATTTTTATGTGTAAAAAATCGTTATTGTATTTTGAAAAACACCAAAAACAATGTTTACACTTGATATTCAGAAAGTAGGATCAACATTATACATTACAATAGTGCAAATATATTTGCATTGGGATTTGCTCTCATGCAATTCCCATAGACTTCAATGGGCTTTGAGCAAAAGATTTTGCATTAGTGCAAAATCACCTCATGTATGCCTGCCTTATGGAAAGATAATTTTGTGTTTGTTCACCAGCATTGCGTAGCCAAATATTTTCATTTTTGTTCACCAGCATTGCGTAGGCAAATATTTTCATTTTTTGGTTGTAACTTTAAATCTGCATCACCTTCGTTTTTGGTTTTTATTCGTAAATTTAACTTATTTTATATATTTACATAATTAGGAATTTCGTGATATATATATATATATATATATATATTAATGAATATTTCGCTTCAAAATTTTTCAAAAACCATTATATTTCCCTTTTTATCTACTTTCGTAAATAATCTCAAACGCTTTACAGGCATTTAGCCTTGGAATTTTCAAAATGTTTGCATGGGTTTTGCAATTAGAAATCACATAGATAAATTTTTATCGGTGCAGAATGATCTCAGTATCACCTGATAACGAATACATTTTATTTATTTATTAAACAGTTATGAATTTTATTAGTTATACAGCAAATTTATTTACAATGTTTTGTCATTATGTGCTTGTACCTGTCTACAATCCTAATAAAATTGTAATTATGTTGTTGCATTTGAAATAAATTTTGGTAATGCATGTACTTCATCTTGAAACGCAATTTTCCAAAGTTTTTTCTCTAAACGGAAAATCCAATTCTGGAATTAAATTGTTTTTGACATTTGGAAAACAATTCTTTGTTTTGAGTTTTGTCCAACTATTTGTAAAGCAATTTGGAAATATTTTTCAGGATTTTTTCCTTTCGTGAAATGCGTACTTTCAGCTCTCCTACATTAAATTGTTTTAAGGTATTCCTTTCAGCATTCCCACTTCTTAAGGGAAGCAGTTATCACAACATAATTTTTCAATATACTTTTTCCATGCTTGATCGTAACCCATTTCAGTAATAATAGTGTACAACAGATTTAAAATTTTTCCAGTTTCCATGGTCAGACATTTTTACGCTTTGTTCTATGCTAACCCAGCGTATAAAACACTTTATATAAATATTGAAAAGCAGTAACAATGCGGTGAAATGTATAGGATAAAAGTGCACCTCGAGTTCAGAAAAAACAAGGTACATGCTAAAACTGAAGACAAATGTGTTCTTATATATGTATGCAGTACACATTGTCAATATGTAGTTCATTGCCATCCGAAATTTCCATACATCTTGGCCATTTCAGTAAATTACCTAAACTTTAATAATCTAATATTTTATCAAACCTATATTTGCACAAAACAAACAACCAGTCATTTTATAGATAAATAGTATTATATTAAAAAATGAAAGTTGTTCTACGTCAGTATTGTTTTACCAACTCTTGTATACAAACTCCGCTGTACTGCAAGTAGGGATTCCTTCAAAGAAAAATTATTAATTTTCTCAACGTGCAAATATTAGCATAAAAAATATTTCTGTATTTTTATTTTTTGAGACAAATGCTTCCAACTAGTATCGCAAACAGTAGCTAAATCAATACTTACTATTTGGAAAAATATATTCAGCTGAAACTGAAATCAATGCAAAATACTAATAAATTTTATCTATTTAAATGCATTATATTCGTATACGAGTAGTGTATAAATGTTATTACAAATGGAAATTTGAGTTATTTGGAATAAGCCTTGTATGGCGTTTTTTACGTAAACTTTTTTATACACCGACTTGCTAAAAACTGAAATGATTT
The DNA here is from genome assembly GCA_900660155.1 of Hofstenia miamia. Taxonomy (NCBI): domain Eukaryota; kingdom Metazoa; phylum Xenacoelomorpha; order Acoela; family Hofsteniidae; genus Hofstenia; species Hofstenia miamia. The sequence goes on along the minus strand of CABFPE010000390.1, from coordinate 161,625 downwards.
TGATTTGTCACGTGTTAAGGAAACTGAAATTCATTGCTTAATGGAACTGTAATTAAAATTTATAAATATGTTCAGTTCTCAACAAGTGTTCAAACTATTTATTTTGTATATTTGCAACTGTCTCTTCCAAGTGTTTTTTCGTAGTGCTGGACCGTATACACCGCCCGTTCAAATTCAACCGCTTTTGAGCACAAACATCCTATTTTCGTGCAGCAAAAATATTTTGGCGACTAAAATGGTTATTAATGATTTGATCGCTGTCCTATGTTTTATATTTTTAATTGTATATTTCGTTCTTTCTATTGTAAACTCATAACTATTAATTAGCAATGATCATAATCAGGCGTCGATAAATAAAATATGTAGAATTAATTTGGTTCTATAATAAATGAATTTAACATCCACTTTGCCTATCTTAAATTGTAACATAAATATTTATTGTTGAAATGATAGCCAATAAATATTAGTAGATAACAAACATTTGAAACGTGTGTATAATTTCCTGTAAACAACGATTTTCTACGAATTACTGATCGTAGGAAACAAAATATCAATTGAATTGCACCAAATATTTTGAAATGTACAAAGTATGAATTACTGTAAAAAATTGCTTTAAATTTGCGAAATTATTCTCAAGTAGCTTGCATTCGATGCTCAAACAAAATGAATTGTAGACAATGCTTAAAATTAAACGTGATTGTCTTAAAATCGTTTCTGGAACGAGTATCATATGTTTTTAAGCAAACAAAAGCGTTTCCTTTTAACGTTTCCAATTTGTATGCATTTCTAATCTTATGACAAATTAGTATATATACATTAATTTCATCCTTAGTATTAGTGATTTAATAATTTCAAGAGGAGATATTATAACATAAAGTACGAATAATTTACTCTAATTTGCGAGCATGTCACAAATAATGTAATACATGTTTTTGAGGTTTAATACGGAAAGCATGCAAAATAGTTTAGAGTTTTATTAATTTGAAAAATAATTGTCTCTGTTTAAATTAATTTTTTATTTACGAATTATTGCCAAAGACTACAACTTGATCTAGCTATTATTATATCATCAAGATGCCGTCACTTACAGGGTGCAATTACTATAATGCCTAATATTTCCAAAAAATTAATTTTGGAGTAATATTAATAAATTTTAAAGCATTTTTTAGGTCTAGACAAGCATATTTTAGCAATAAGGCGTCTATTGTAGGGGACTTATGAATGTGGACATTTATTAACAATTAGTTTTTAATAATGTGTTGCTGTTGATTATATAATCATTCATATCTCAAGGATTTTGCGATACTTCCAACTGTATTTCCAGCGACGAAGGTGAAGATATGTTAACATATGTTAAAAAACGGTGAAGACTTATTTAATTTTGCAGATATGGGCTCCGCGCGCTTTTGAACAGTTAATTATAGGTGAAGTATTGATTTTGCGTGTGAACTCACGACTATCTCATAGAATGTTGAAAATGTCGAGTTCACAGTACTTCTATTCGTTAAATAGATTCAAATTTAATTTTAAAAAGTTAATTTTGGTGTAAAATTTATATAATTAAGGTTATTTTCTGAGACTTAATTTGTATATTATGGTATTAATCACGAACTTTTTAAGAGACTATTTATTGATTTTTTGAGTATGATGACGAGTTATATAAACGGTTTTCCATTTTTATTTAATATTTCAAGTTTGTGACGTGATCCATTTTAATTTTTATTCTGCTAAAGAATTTACCATGGATGTTCGGTTGTTTTTAGAGATCTGTTGCTGTTGTGAATGGCTGAGAATACTGCTCGCTCTATAAGGCGTGCAGTTATAAATAAAGCTCGCCACTTTACTGCAATCGAACAAAAAGTCCGAGAAGCAACCTCAAATGATCCATGGGGTCCAACATCTACTCTGCTGAATGAAATTGCCGAAGCCACCAACAATGTTGTTAGTATTAAATGTATTTAAAATGTATATTTCATGCATTGAATTCTTCCTTTAGAAAATTCTTCCCTATGTTCAATCTTTAATTTGACGAATTATGTTCGCCTTTAACTGACAACATTCGCTTGAACAAAATAAATACGTTTTATATCAGAACTTAATGTTTCTTCTTGATATCATACTTCCTTACTTTTTACATTTCCCATTATTCGGAAACTTTTTCCTCGGTTTGTGTAGGAATTACTAGTTTGTTATCGATAGAAAACTATTATTCTCACTCATATATCATAGGTATTAATCGCATCCAGCGTCTTTTTAATTACCAAATGTGCCCAGCTGTAATTTTGTGTAAAATTGACCTTATTGTTAATCAATTTTCACATACTTTTTATTGATGGTTTTCCCTCAAGACCTTTTTTCTCATAAGGTGCATGTAGGTGAAATAAATTTTAAAGAAGGACGCATTATTTTTTGTATTCCTGCTTTAAATTTTTGACAAATAGCATTTTCTCGTAGAATTATTTATCGCCAAATGTATAGTTTCACAATTCTAAACTTTGTTATAATATATACAATACACATTGATGCACAATACTAATATTACTAATTTTGTAATACATTCTGCATGCATACATAAATTTGTTTCTTAAATTTTTCAAGTTGTCTTCTAATGCCGCTTTTTAAAAATTGTAAATTAACGTAAGTGAGTTATTTTGCTTTCATCCGAGTTGCGCGTGTCCTGTAGTGGTGCAATTTCGTTAGTACTCGTATTGACCAATTTTTTTGCTAATTGAGATTAATATGAATTGACCTTAAATTATAACATTTTTAAGGCTCATTGTGAAATGTAGTGTTCCTATTTGTTCCTAAACTTTGCTTTTAGTAGGTGCGTATATGTAAGTACTTGTTAATTTAAGTAGTATAATACAAATTCGTTTGTATTTAATTTCGAAGTGATCGTAGTCAGGTTGGGATTTTTGCAACGAAACTTTGCACAAATATTCGTCATAGCAGCACGATTACATTAGAATATTTAGAATTTTGATGTCGATCTCAAATTGCCCAAATTTGAATAATTTTATAGTCAATTCAATATTAGTTTCGACTTTTGGATATCTTAGAATTTACTAAAATTCATTGCTAAATGTCAAATGAAGTATTCGTGCATACTTTGCTTACTTTGGTGACACTAACAAACATAAACAGCCACAATAGAATATGCAAAAGTTTTCGCAAAATAGGAAACCTATATCTCGCTTTGAAATATCATTTAGAAAAACTTTTAGGGGTTATTACTAGGGCGAACAAAGGTAAAAATTTAAGTAATGGTCCATTTTATTTAATTAGTTAGAAATTTAACAATTTTAATGCCTACTTATACATATTTAAAAAATTTTACGGTCAAAATAAATTCAAAATTTCCAACATTTGGAATTGGTAAAAAAATTGAAACAATGGATGAATAATTTCCATAAAAAGCTCTTTAAAGCCTTATAATACAAAATTTATCAACATGTTAATGGCAGAGTATGTGATAAAATTTATGCATTTGTCACTTAAATATATAAATAAAACTTTAAAGAGGGGGAAGCCTCTACCTATGACTAGAAACTCCTTTCCAAATCATTTAGCTTTTAAAAATATATATTTTTGGTTACAAAGGCATGGGAAAATTTTACTGCCCAAATTTTAACTATTAGAATAGAGATAATTTAGAGCTAGTATTTAATTACTGTTTTAATATTTTGCAATTTCTATAAAATGTCATTACAAAGGTCTCATTGTTGAGAGAGCAAGAACGGCTATTAACCACTTCACAGCGGATGACGCAAAAATGCGCACATTGATTTGCTTCTCTTTCTCCTGCCACGGGTACAAGTCCTATGCTCACATTGGCCGCATACATTATCCAAATGGCAGTCAGGCAACAGATAATCGATCGCAGTCCACAGATCTGCATTGAAAGTGTGCCACGCTTGTCATGTGACGTCTCGCACTTGCATTGTTGTCCTCCGCCCTCGGGCACGTCTGAAATAAAGTCATCCTTCTTTCTTTCGTTCTCGTCACAAAAGACGTTTATTCAATGAGAAATGTGCATTGCTCGAAGACGCACTCCGGCGCAAGTTGCTGACCTCATTGCGACATCGGGTTCATCCTCTTCAGAAGAAGTAATGAGTGAATGGGTTATTCTGAACATTTCATCTTTCAATTTTCCGTAACATAATACCGCAGTTTAGTGGTTAATGAGGCTGTAATGAAAAAGTTAGTGCAATACACAAATGACTGAAATGAATTGACTTGCAAAATGCTTTGAATAAATCAACATGAATTTTCATACTTTCCAGGAAACTTAAAACTATATACTATACGTCTTAATGAATAATCGGTGCAATGAGATCATTATTTCATACAAAATATGGATTGCTGAAAATAGCGAAGTGCTCACTTACTCCCATGGAATGGTTCTTCTCAAAGTTAAACAGCTTGCTTAAAATTCTAAAAATGCAAAGGATAATGTGTATTTCTATATTGTTGCTCCTTACAACCTAGTTGATTTTGTGTAGTATGGAATGCAGGAATTTTACCAAAGCCAGAAATCTTTAGGCCAAATTTTTAGGTAAAATAATTACAATTTTATGACAAAAAAGTAAAAAAATTCGAGTCAACATTTCAAATTTTTAGATCAAAAAATAATCGCCCTAGATTTGACCCCTAATCAAAGATAGAAGTAATCATCACATTACCTTTTTGAATAATAATCAAAGGTTTATTGGGAGAGGGGTTGATCTACCCTCCATGTCAAATTGGAAATCTCGCACCTCAAACTCGAGGTTGCATTTCTTGTGTGCTCTAGTGTTAAGCCATCAATAAGTTTGTGCTATTTTGATGATAGTGTCAAATTGAATCTTTTTTACATATCTATTAGTGATAGGCAATAATGATTACCTAACATTTGAAAAATTGCTAACTCAAAAATTCAGCACAGCAGTAATATATACTTTCGTTAAATGGTTTTTCAGTATTAGAAACGTGAAATGTCCAAAGCATTACAAGTGAGATGCTAGAATGATTTTTCTCATTTTTAATATAACATTGTTTTTTCGTTTGCTTGATAATCTCTTCATTCAATACTCACATCATACAATGTTATTCATTTAGGTCGCCTTTACCGAAATAATGTCGGTTTTATGGAAGAGATTAAATGACGATGGAAAAAATTGGCGGCATGTGTATAAATCTTTAGTATGTCTAGATTATCTTGTTAAAACTGGATCGGAAAAAGTAGCTGATCAGTGTAAGAAGAACATATACGCTATAGAAACGCTTAACAATTTCACACACATTGGTATGCTTAGTTTTTTATTGTTATAGTGACATTTGTTTAGATAAGGATGGAAAGGATCAAGGTCTTAATGTTAGAGAAAAATCACGGCAGCTAGTAAATTTATTAAAGGAAGATCAACGCCTTATACAGGAGCGTGAAAAAAGTCTTAAAACTAAAGAACGTTTCATGCATAATACTACTTCGTTTGGTTCCGACAGTCGATTTTATCCTGAACATTCTAGTGGTATATTTTACTTCAAGTTTCCATATGCATGTTGTAATTGCAATCAACATTGAATTAAATAATGTATAAACATGCAATTAAATTAACAGGGGAAACTTTTTTATCATACACATTCATTGTTGTAGCAGACCGCTCTCGCTGTTAATTAATTTGTTATTGTGGTTATAAAGAGGTGCGGTAAATATGATTCACATTTCGCAATTTTTGCCACTTTGTAACTGTTTTCTGAACCGTGCAACTTAAACATCATATTCTGAATAATCTAGGTTAGCTAGGCTTAATGCTCGACGGTTAGTTTAAAATGGGATTCAAAAATAGCGTGTTTATGCAAAACTACAGCTGTTATACAACGACAGATTTTGGTTATCAAAATGGTGGAGTAAATCTGATCCCCAGCAATTTTATCAATATACATGCAATTGACTATCAATAACCGAAAAACTTGTTTTGGTAATTATTTACTTTTATCTAGAAGTCGTAGCGAATTTAAACTGGGATCATAATTTCCCCATAACAAAAATTTGCCAAGACAGCATTTTGAAGCTTTTTGCGTACTGTGGATTTTGTGGTCGTTTGCCCATGTAATTTCGACGCATTTCTAAATATTTAATGAATGCTGAAAAAACCTTTACATTTACTTTGTTGTAATCAACACTTCAGCCTCCTTAGTTAAGTTGATATTAAATAGAAAATTGTCCAAAACTACGAGTATCAATATTACCCCAAAATTATTTTAAAAAAAGACATGCATATCGCCACTTGTTTTCAAATTTGTATACACTGTGCTAAAATTAGGATTACAAGTGTATATACAGCAGCTATATATTCACCATTTAAATTTGATGAACTCTGACCTATTACTTAAAGCGGCAATGAGCATTGCAATGCTAAAATGGCTAACAGTACAGATATCATTGTTTTATCACATTAACAGCCGCTGTCAAGTAAAGTATAATTAACATCGAAGTAAGAATCATAACTACCAAGAGACTTATAATTACCCCCCCCCCCTCCCCCGTATACTTCTTTAATTACTTGATAATTCAATAAATTTCCCAATTGTCGATTATTGCACGTGCATACCACTGCATTCCAGCTACTTCAAATTAGTCTGAACCAGCAGCAAGTAATGTAAATCACAGAACTAACAAGCACTCTTGTTTGCTGCCCTTCCATGTTAATGAACTTTTGGTAATTCGTGGAAATTCACATTAAATTCATTTTATTATTGTTATAAAATTTGTTAAGGAATACATCATACATTTTTGCTTAACCAGTACTCATTTGTACATATATTGCGGTTACGGGTACAATTATTTCGGCTACGACTATAGTAGAATAAACCATGGGTGGGGGCAGTAGTAAATTATGCTACCCTCACTCCCATAATGTGTGTATATATATATACATATATATATATATATTCAAAAATCCCATAGTGCAGCTGAGGGATTTTTAATTTACCTATTTCTTCATAATTTTTTTCGGTTTTTTTATTGAAAACAGTTTGTATATTCTAACTACATTAAAATTAATTTTAATCAAAAACATTTTTCTAACAAAATCAGGCAGTTGTACAATAGCGAATTTGTGTGAAGTCACCTGTACATGATATATACATTACTATATATTCTCTAATTATATATCATTAATACAATATTATTAAAATGCTCAATTTTGTGTAACTAGTGGTTACGGGCATTTTGGCGTTAATAATGACAAGCTACAATTGGAATTCTTCCTAAATTTAGAATGTTTGCAAAGTTGGTAAGCTTAGCCTCTCTCTAGTAAGCACGCGTGATATGGAACGTAGTACTTTATAATTAGTTTACTTAGTGGTGGAATTCCAAAAGCAGGTTGTGAATTTCTTAAATTGTATCAAGATGAATTTAAAAGAAGGAACCAATATACTTATTTTCTTCAGCAAAACATGACATTGAACCATTTCGTGAACAAACCAGTGCCTCCTACAGTAATTACTATAAGAGGCATTGGATGCACTCTTTAAAGTATTCCTGAGTCAAATAAAAACTTTTCAACCTTCTGAGATTTGAAAAATTCGGAGATTCACGTTTCTAAAAATACGAGATCATCTGTCGCAAACTGGTATTTCATTTCTAATTGCTCAAAAAGGGTATGTTACTCCATTTTCTGAAAAAAAGAATAAGAAATTTTTGATATGAATAACAAGGAACCTAACTCCTAACTCTGATATCAATAAGCATCTAAAACAAAATCGAAGCGAAATGACTTATCAGCCGCATTTGAAATTTTTTCTTAAAATTTGTTCTTTCTTTATTTCACTAAATGTCCATTTTTATTGCAATATGTTTGCGTGAAAATCACTGCCATTCCTCATTAATACTATAGTATTCTTAATTTTTTATAGAAAGTGCATTTTAATTTTCTTCAAAAATACTACCTTCTAAGAAGTCAAGTAATCACATTACTTGTTTCATCCTTTAATTTCAAGATAGCGTAGAATTCTAAATTAACACAACAATTCAAAGGAACATCTAAGAACAACTTAAGAGGTTTTTTTACAACTAAATGCATTGAAAATGATTACGTATGGTAGGTCGCAGCTGTCATTTCGGAATTCATTTCTTGAGTGCCAGAATTAGAGCATTCAAAATTGTTCTTTAATGATAGTTTCTCAATATTTTCAATATGTTCCAAGTAATACAGGATTCCAAAGAAGGAATGTACATGGCGTAAGCAATTACATTTTTGTGGGGCCTGAAGCAAAGCTATTTAATGGTTCGTGTATTCCAAAATCAATGAGACCTAGTGATCGTTGACAGGTCACAAGTTTCAAAAACCCCTTTTTAGATTAAAAAGCCGAATTTTCTATTTGTGAAGTTCTAATGTTTTCTTGAATTCAACCATTTTTTAATTTTTCATATGGAATTGTTTCAATTTGTCCTTTTACTACTGGCAAATATTGTTCGTGGCAAATGTTGACAAACTAATAGGCCTTGCAATTGTTTGTGGGCGTATCGAGTTGATATCATTTGGATTGGTCATATAAAACTTTAATAAAAACTTCTCTAATATAGCTTCAAATGTGATCTTCGATTTTAAGCTAATCAATTACTTAATGAACCAACTTCTAATAAATTACAAGATATAATATGTGCCTAAACTTGCTGTGTCCGTTCTACACAGTTTCTGAATACTAAATACATATCACCTCCAAACAAAGATTTTGAATCCAGGTGGTTTTCTCACACCAATAATCGTCGTTCGCTGTCCTGATGCTTAAACAATTATTCTAATTCGCAAGATGTTATTTGTTCTTACGTCACTTCCTTTCAGCTTTAATGCAATTTTAATAATTCTTAATTTAAATTACGCTTCCCTCCAAAATACGCATTCTCACTTACTGCATTATATCAAAGTATTTAACACCGCCACCAATTCATCGCGATTGAATACTTTTTAACAATAATTAATAATTTTCGTCAAAGCAACAATATTTCCCATACTTTGTGTTGAAAATAATCAATGTTGGATTCTAAGTGATTTGTTTTTTCAAAAACTTTCCAATTAGAATAATTTAAACACTTCCATACGTGCAAGCGAATTCACGCACATACATTTTTGGGTACGTTCATTTTCATATATTTAAAAAGTTTTAAAGTTATGGTACGGGTAAACATTTCGTAAATTTTGTTATTAAAAAGGAGTTTATGATTTCACGTTGCTGTTTAACTCAAATTCCACAAACATACGACTTCATCGATAATCATGTGTTCCAGAGAGGTTAATATACCATTATCAATAACCTTGTTTACTTCGGTTGCTAAGGTTATCCTGTTTTTAGAATTGTTTCCTTTCCTCACAGTTTTCTAGAACAACTTGTTCTCTCACCTACATTAATTTGTTATATTGTCATATTAGATTTCCAGTGGAAACCAAGTATAGTAAAAATTGTTTTTTATTTGTTGTGATGTAGTTTTCAAATTTCGTTTGTGCTGCGATTCATCACTAAAAAATGGGGTTGAAGCCACTTAAATGTAGAAAGCCTTTTTCTGTGATCGAATATGTTAAAACATTTTTTTCTAAACTTCGTTGTTAAATTTCAGAAAACAAAACTAGTATCATTTTATGTTTCTACATATAAAAATGGATCTCCACTTTTGTTTCTGAAAAACCTAATTTGAAGCAACCTCTAATGAACGGACTAATTTCAAAGTTAGTCTGGCTTAGTATACATCATTTCAAAAAAATCAAATTATTTATTGAATATTGTTGTTTCGAATTTGTATTTCAATTATAGAAAGCTGTTTTGACATTTTTTAAACGAAGTCTTTTTAGATTCAAATGCTATGTGTAATTCAACTAATTTGAGTTCACGAGTTTCTTCAGAAATTGGCAGTGCAGTTCCTTCAAATCCAAATGAAGAGGATTTACAGGTGATACGTTTTCTTCTAAACCATTTTACTTTATTTGTCACTTATTTTCCAAAATATAAGTTTCTGATTTTTAACCTTTTTGAATGGTCATTTAAAACCCTAAACATTAAAGATAATAAATGTAGGGATTATTGTATTAATAATTAGTATTTTATTGCATAGATGCAACCGATTTAAAATGTTAATTCATACCCCCATTTTTGAAATGTTTGGTATTTAATCGCACTACTATGTTGGCATTGATAGACTTTAGTGATAAATTAAAATCGATATTATTGACAGTTTTAAATATTATTGGAATAAAATCCAGATGCTGGGTATGATTAAAATCTAGCTTTTGTGATTTTATAAGCAATTAGGTCACATGTTTTTCACGTTTTGTGACATATCAGGCGTAATACTACACATCATTTTGATTTTTGGGAAAGCAATCGCGCGATTATCAATCATTATTTAAACGTAGAATTTGCCAAATTATGTCATTGAGTTCAGTAAAAATAAGTGAAATTTCAATTATAAATGTAATTTTAATTCATCCTGTTAAGTTCTTACTTTAATGAAATTTTCTGAACTATATTTTACTTAGTATAATGAGTTGTTTGCCTTAGAAATTTGCATACTTTTTATTACAGGATGGCAATTCTTTGGTAGTATAGCGCTTTTTTAGTTATGTCAACGTTGACAGCAAACCTCTTGATGTGTATTTTAGATGAATTATATTTGAATAAAGCTCGATAAATTTTCTTGAAGCATTTTATTTAGTTGCAGCTCGCTCTGGCACTCAGTAAAGAAGAAGCAGAGAAAGCTGAATCCACTAGGCGAAATGATGATATTCGATTGCAGATGGCAATAGAGAAAAGCAAAGAGGAAATCGCGGCGAAAGAAAAGAAGCAGAATTCAAATACTGAAGACCTTATGTCGATTAACTTTACTAGTCCACCGCAATCAGAGCCTTCCAAACCGGTATTTTTTAATGATACAAAACAAATATTCTAAAAACCAAGCTGATTATTTTTTGCACCTATTTGTCCCAGTTTGTTTTGTTTGAGAGGCTAGAAATATGTCAATACACAAACGTCATCGCCAAGAAAACGCCTGTTATTGCATCTGACTCTCGAAATAGAATGTTTTGATACTTGGCTTAAGGAAAGTTTACTTGCATTCAAATAGAAGTTTGCTTCCTGTTTTATTGGAAAAGTATAGTGTTTCACTCGAGATGGTTGGTGATGGTATAATTATGTTTTTCTTTATCAGATTTGAGAAAATTGAAATGCGAAAAATTCTTAATTCTCTGCACTCTATCAAAATACTTCGCGCGAAACTACTTTAATTTCACAATTTACATTTTCCTTTAAACACTGGTTTGAGTGTAAAATCAGTTGAATTTTAAAACGCTTTTTCGCCAAAATAAATGGATAGTGACGTGAAAGTAGGATTTTCTTTTCATTGTAAATGAACAATTTTAGATTGTACCCAATGAACTTTGTTCATTTATTTATTTTTGTGGAAATTTTAGTGGAAGCGTAACCTAGTGGAAAATCCAATCTCCGGCATTGCGAATTTCCTATTGACTTGATTCAATGGCGGCATGCCTAAGAGGCCCAAACCCCACAATTTTTCTACAAAAATTCTAATGTCTTGTCATAGATGCATAATTAGCAAAATTATATATTTATTTAAAATTGTGTAACTTTAACACTTGTTTTCTGTGTTCCATTCCTTGAGAAGAATCAAAATAATCATTTTCTCTTTACGCTTGAGGTAATAGATATTAATATTCTCATGAAATTGATTGATGAAATGTTGGACAAGTAACATTATGGTTGTCCATATGTTGGTCGTTTGAAAATGTGCGTTTGAACAACCTGATGTGTTGCAGTTTTGTTTAATAAGTACTTTAAAAAATCTTTTTTCAAATTTGTTGAAGATCCCTTCAAGAGCGATTAAGTTTTGCTCTTAAAGTTGCAGTAATTAGGGGGATCCTCTTTGGACAAATATATATTTTTATTTTTGAGTTATTTCCATCACTTCCAGACGAAATCGATAAATTGTAATTGATAAAATATCTTGCAAATTTTCAGGCATTCATTGCGTCATTAATCGCGTCACTCAGGCAAAATTAAGTCTGTCAAGTTAATTTTTGCAAAGATCAATTGATTTTGAATGCATACATGCAAGAATTTACTTAGTGGTACTTGTTTTCTTAATATGCGATGTTGTTCTGTAATTTGAGCTTTTATTTTTACTCTAGATCTGCCGATAAATAGAATTATGATGGTTATATACTTGGCAGAGATTCTTTATGTTCAAATGTTGAAATTTTTGCTGTGCATTTGTTTTGATAGTATCAAAGCTCTATCAGCCTATAAAAAGCACAATTCCATAACTCAATGAGAAGAAGCATTTAAAATTTCACTTTCGGGGAAAAGGGGATTTCCTAAATGTCATGATGACGGCATTAAAACCTGAAAACTTCTAAGACGTTTTATCAATGAAAATTTGTCGATTTTAGCCTTGAGGTTCAAAAACGCGAAAATGTGCTAAATTACATATTTGGTTACAGAGGATTCTCCTCATTACGGAAATTTCTAGTTTAAAGATACATCGCTTTTAGGGGGAAGTTAAAATTCAACCGATTTGAAAATTTTTTGCCCTTTTGACTTTTGGTAAAATTGCACCATATCAGGTTGTTCGAAATCAACTTTTCAAAAATGAGCAAAATTTGGACAACTCTATTGTGACATACACTTATTTGCTTCTGGTGAGTAATTTTTTCTTTTCCACGCCACAAGTTTACTCAGAATTGTGATGTCAAGAAAACAGCCTGTGATCTTAACGTTTTTTCTAAGCATGCTTTGGAAAATGAAACTTCAATGCAAACTTACAGAATATTTTTTGCAGGCAATAGTTCTCCGCGGGGCCCACCAGTGAGAGTCTATACAGCTTTATTGAGGACTCATCAAAACTGCATTCAGCATTCAATACTGTACAATATCGGATACTATTAGTCATGTAAACATTCTCATGAAAATAGACCCTCTTTCAAAACTAGATTCGTTGTCGTCAACAAAAGATGATCAACACGTTCAGATAATCGTATGACAATCCGCAACATACTTGATTCGGTTGCAAAGAGACTGAAGTCCGTCATTACAGATAAAAATGTGATTAGAAATTGGGGATTGAGGCAATATCATTTCTAAAGCGTATCGATTGCTAATTTTTTCTCACGTTAACAATAATGACAGACCTAATAAGTAATTGCGATGTGGTTTTAAAACCCATCACTCAGATCAGAAAGGAGAGAAGCGCATCAAGGTTCAATTAATTCTCTGCTGAAACAATAAAAATGGCCTCGTGGATTGGTGTAAAAATACATGGAACCGAGAAAAAATAAAGTTTCAAGGCGAATTAATGAACTTTGGCCAAATGAAACAGTGGAGACAAGAAATCTAAAATGAGGCAGAATATATTTTCCGCAATAATAGCTCTTGACATCAACAGTAACATTCTGATTTCGACTAGATATGAGGCCATTCTTGCGATCTACAGGCTGCTTGATTTGCCCAAGCATTGAAAAGTTTCAAGCTCTGCGGATTCTACAATAGTTTTACTTGCACGACTTGGATCCAATTAATGATCGAATGCCATCTATTTCTCATACAATGATATCAACACCATCAATTGTTAAAATGTGTATTCAGAAAATCTATATTCACATGATTAATTCTGAAATGATTGATTTATATCCAAATCTCGTAGTCGCATATTAACTCATTCTGAATTTGTCAGTTCATCCAACTCGTGGGAACGTTGTTTTAAGGTTCGTAAAAATGCACTTCGAAGCACATTGGCACAAGATCGTCGAGAAAATTTGATTATTTTGGCTATTAATTCTGAACGCTCATTCTCAAATTAACATAACTCCATCGTAGAGCATGCAATGAAATACATTGTTTTATGTACCTAACTTTAACTATTTAAATGTATAATACTATGATAATTATTTTTTGACCAAAGCTAAAAATATCTAGTAAGTCCTGAAACGCAAGAATAGCTGATTTTTATCAACTATTTTTAACTATTTTGGTACTTTTCAGCAACTTTATTAGTTCACGACATGCATACAAATTATATGCGGAAGAGGTACATCATCGTCCAAGTTCTTAGAAATATTATACTGCACCAATATAGTTTGCAAAATCTGTACACAAAAGCTTATTTATGTCGTTTTGAAGATAGATGGAGTGTTTGAACACAATTTTTTATTTGAATTTAAATGATGTTGTAAATATGATGTTTGATGCTTCATTTTTGGCTTCATAGTCATAGCATACATTAGAGGCAATGTACAACTGAAAAGTAATTTTCTTACAGCAACTAATTCAATTATTTTAGACGTATTTAAATCTGTGTTGTGACTATTTTGTGGGTGTTTGCCAAATATTTTTCCTAGTAATGATAATATTTACTTAGGCATGGATATACCGAGGTTGGACCCTCAAATATATTCACTGCGCGACCCCATGATGCTGTTGGTGCTGTTAATTGTTTATGATCTTATTTGAATGCTTACACTTTTTATGTTACTGATATATAGGTTGCATTGTAAAGTGGCAGCTTTGTGTTGAGGCTAGTTAGTGCACTATATTATTTTTTTCCAAGAACTGAGCTGAAATATCTGTTACGACTTCTAGTCTAGTACTTCATTTCGAAGGATATTTTGTTAAATTTCACAACAGCTGCATTCAATTCAAATTGTAGGATTGAAAACATACATGGTACAGCAAATTGCATCCTTAATTAATTGTCTGAAAGCATTTGGCTTTATTAGCGTTTTCATTAAAGTGTACAAAAAGCAAAAGTTCTGTACCCGACACTATCAGTAGTTAGCCTCTCAATTCAAGTTTCAAATACTGTTCGGTTGCTGTAGACTAATGCATCTTTAGAAATTATAATATAGTGAGTTATTCTACTGGTAAACGCAATCAATTTGCTTTTATAAAATTAATTTCAATTATTTCATCTACTTCAATTAGAAGTGATGTTGAAGACCCTTTTTTAAAGCAATTAATGCTGATAGTTTTACTACAATTTCAAATAACATTTTTTTGTAAACCCACCAAAGAACATGAATCACAATTGTTTTTGTTATTATATTGTAGCTTTTGCTCGACCCGAGGAATACGAAAATAACAGGAAATGAAAACAACAGCAGCTGTTGCTCTCTTGGAGGGTAATAATTCAGTTTATTCTAGTATATTTAAAGTGATTGTTAGTAAAAAATAACAGTTTCTTTTTTCAGACTCATGCAGTAAAATAAAAACACATTTGAAATGCTTAAACACTTAATAATTGATCAATTATATTGAAATTGCATCTAATATACTATTATATACACTAATTTATTTACAAAATTTTTTAATTTTCTTGCTGCATTCAATTGAAGATAAGTCTTTTTGAACAGTGAGTGTTCCTTTTAAGAATGTATTACACATCGAACGTAAGCACTGCTGATTTAATGGCGTGTGGTCTTAATTTAATGGCGTATAAACAACATTAAAAAGTCGCATTAATTTTCCATGACAAATTTCGTAAATTTGTAATTTTTTAAAAATTGCGTAACAAAATTGCAAGAATGAAAAAACGTTAAAGATGGATAGCTTAAGCCTCCTCTTGTTATAACATCCAAGAACTCATCATTATCACTGGGTTCTTCATCATTTGGCCGAACATATTCAGGGTTTTTTATGGGCGAGATATCCAGCGACAAATAAACATGCTTGTTGTTCTTCTTCACTAAGCTCATCAATGATAAAGTCACAATCAATTAATGAAAGTTCATTTTCACTAAATTCGTTTGTGCACTTTCTGCATTTACTGTGTGCAGCTGAATCGAAAGTTGATATAAAAATTCCAAGATTGCTATATAATCTCAGCAAACTAATTCTTGATGATGAAATTATGTCTGAATAACTAATGTAGTAAGAACCTCCAGAACTTTGTCGATAAAAACCAAATTCTTTTTCAAGGTCGTCATTTTGCAGAGACCCTCAAATCAATTTACATTTAACAAATTTAACAGTAGAACAAAGCGTTGTTGCAATGCTGATTATTATAAGTATTTTTGATGCTACAAATATGATTGAATGTAAATTGAGAAATGCGCCTACCAAGCATAACATTTTTAACATGTTTAACTTCTGTATATTGAATTAAGCCTAATCCATTGAAAGTATGGAAAAAATTTAACCTTATGTAATTTTATCCAATGAATTGTTGACATCTTTTTGCTCCATGTCCCGAAGAATGACCCATATCTTTAATTACCTGTGCTGCCTCAAGCAGGAATTGCAAACGTATGTCATTAACAGATTGAAATGGATGACGATCCTCATCTTTAAGATTTTTTCCTAACACATAAATCTCACTTAGTTTGTCAATGATATTGATTTTAATATTTGAAAATATAATTTAATTTTTAGGCGATAAATCAATGACAAAATGTGTTATTTATGTGCCCACCTGCTACAGGAGTCTTTACATTGAGAATATTAAATAGTTTAGAAAAATATCCAATAAATTGAGAAGTTGAATTTAAAGAAACTAATCTCAAACAGCCAGCAACTTTCTCATTAAAGACTTCAAAAACTAGTGAAACTTTCTGTTTCTCAATAGAGCGAGGAAAAACTGCTGCATGTGAGATTTTTGTTCGGCGAAGGCTTGACATGTGCTCACTGTTAAATATTCGAATTATATCACTCCAATTCGCTACAAATGAGTCTTCCTTCAATGTTACTAATATTAGCTTGTTTAATACTACAAAAACTTCTAACTATGCAAAAATTTTCTTATTTATGTTGATAAAATATATTTTTAATTATAAGGATTAAACAAGCTTTTTAAACTCTTCGTGGGTTCAGTAATCCAATTATTTCTTAAGCTTTTCATCAAGTGTATAGAATCAATTAAGAAAAAAAATGGTCGAGAAGCATCCAGTGGGTGACTTGTTATAAATGAATTCGGATGAAGAAAGCTATCATTTGAAACAAGATTAATAAATCTTCTGTTCACCTAAATGAAACACTCAGCATTTTAAACATGTAAAACATTTGTATATTGAATTAGGCCTAATCCATTGCCAGTACCAAAAAAATTTACCCTGTTGTTATCACATATTAATCCCAAACAATTAACAGATTCACTATGCAAAATCTCCAAAGCCCATTGGAAGCAATGTAAAAGGAATTCTCCAGAAAGACAATGCACAGGAAAGAGCTTCAAAACAAATGATTTCCCAATAAGTGGTTTAATCATAAACGTTAAGACTGTACGAGCTAATATACTGGGTTGGTCAAGACTATAACCAATGACGTGCCCATTGCGAAATTGCCAGCTTGCCTTTATGTAAACCTCGTCCACTAGCATAAAAACATTGCGGCATTCCAACTTTGCAAAGATATCATGTATCATTGATCTATTAAAATTGAAACGATTAAATCATTCAAATTGTAAATAAATATATCATACTAATACTAAATGGGAAACATTATTTAATCGTTTCAAATATAGATTTAGATACTTTGCTTGCTCATCATTTCCGTCAGCATTGATTGGCTTCAACAAATTTTGAATGGTTCGCAAAGAAGGCAAGAGCTTAAAGTGTGAAACAAGGTGTCTGTAGGCTCCTCGTGAACTCGCATAAATACCTGATTTTGAATTGTGATTTACAATGCAACTTATGAATTTTGATTGATTAAAAAAATAAATAAGAAGTTAAAATTGAAATGATCAAACTGCATTCATAAATCACAATTTCTACCCAATGCGAATTGTATGAGTGAAGGCGAAAATGAAGTGTTTTTGGATTTCATGACCCGGTCCAAAAGCTGACAGACTATGCTTAGTTCTTGAGGAGTATCAGTTAATTCATTTAACTTTCTAACACAGAGAGAAACCACATCTGCATTTGTAAGAATGTAATTATTCAAACGGTGAATAATGGCATCTACAATAGAATATCTAAATAATTAAAATTATTCAGATTTGTCATGTCTTGGGTAATTAATGAACACTGGCATTGCTTAAAAACTCACTTGCTGCACTTTCCGAAAAGCAAAAGATCTCCTATTGTTATGCCAATAGAATCTAAATAGGCTTCACATTGCAAAGAACTGAATATAGCAATGCTCCATAAAAGAATTGAAGGAGTAGATTGAAAAGAAATTTTAAACAATGTGATTTTATCAGCTGATTTGTTCACTAGTACATCTTCACTTAACAACTTTGTTGCATCGAAAGTTTCAAAAGAAAATGAATCCAATGACGTAAATATTTCAAGTTGATCCTAAACATTAAGCAATATAAAATTTGCGGACTCCAACTTTTTATTCCTATATAAAGTACACCACAATTACTAATCTTAGCTTAATATTATTGAATTAGCATTGCCAAAATATCTAAACTTTCAACATGGTTCAAACTAAAGCCATTCATATCATTTTTTCTTTAAATACAAATTGCGAATTTTTGTAAAATAATTTATGCATTTTTAACCAATAAATGACTAGCCTAAAATATACTAATTAGGGAAATAATTGTTATCCAGTATTGGAAAATTGCTGTATTTTCAGAACTATTATGATAATATATATCTAAACAAAAAAAACTCACTGGTAGAAGACTTCGGTTAACTACATTACGCTCTACCACTCTTCTGGGTGTAATAATGGAAGGAAAGCATGACTTCTGGGCGAAGGTGCAGAATAGTGCCACGCGAATGCACGCGGTCAAAATAAATACTACTAGAGGGTAAAAAATGATGAGAAATGCAATAAAATACATGAAAAGTTTAAAATATAATCGATATAGATCGATAACTTTACATAATTAACCAAATTCTTAGCACGCGGTAAATATTTAAGTATTATAGCCTATAAAACTATGAAGTCATATAAAAGAAATTATTTTTAACTAAAAAATTACAAATTATAACAAAATGTTTAAAGAAATCCATAGATTTTTGGCTTAAATCAAGGCTTTATCCTAAGTAAAATTTCTAAATTAATTGGAATAGCAATTGTCCTCTTTTGCTCCTTTACAAGTAAAATAGCTTTTAATTCGAGTGATCCCAATTATAAAAGTAAAATCTGTTAAGTAATACATTTATATTAAATAAGCAGTAACTTGCAACTTAAAATGGTCTTTATAAGTTGTAATATTTACTACAATTTTCATTTCATTATATTCCAAACTGTAATTCATTACTTAAAACAAACGAGGGACACTTTTAATCCAATTAACAAAGAAATTTCACATAAGATAAAGCCTTGATTTAAGCCGAAAGTCTATGGATCTCTTTAAATATTTTGTTATATTTTGAAATTTTTTAGTTAAATATAATTTCTTTTGTATGACTTCATAGTTTTATAGGCTATAATGCTTAAATATTTACCGCGTGCTTCCGCGTGCTATGAATTTGGTTAATTATGTAAAGTTATCGATCTATATCGATTATATTTTAAACTTTTCATGTATTTTATTGCATTTCTCAGCTTTTTTTACCCTCTAATAGTGTTTATTTTGTCCGCGTGCATTCGCGTGGCACTATTCTGCACCTTCGCCTGACACATTTGAAAGATGCTTGGTGCTTCAGCCGGTCTTTCTTTTCCTCCTGATACTTTAACTGTTTGATAGCCCTTGGGCCAATGTTTTTCACATATAACCGAGTCTTTCTTAATTACTAGCTGTTGTGGAATTTTATTTACCCACATACGGCGCTCCTCTTCACTACGCGGAAATCGAAAACATTTTGTATATGGTTCGTTTTTGTATTTTGATCTGCAATTGAAAATAGCACACGTTCTTGGCATAGTGATTTACGCAAATGAATTATAACGACGTTTATGTTAGGTTACCCTCCAAGAGTGCAACAGCTGTTGTTGTTTTCACTTCCTGTTACTTTCGTATTCCTCAGTCCCACTCTGACTTAGGCATTAAAACCATAGATTATTTAAATACATAAATCCTGAGATAACAGGTTTTGATTGATTGTTTGCAAGCCATCAATGATTAATTTGCGTTTTTATTAGCATAAAATTTATTTGCTACACTTTTCCGTTAATTGCAGCTATTGTTTAGGCAAATGTAGTTTAGAGATTGTGGCCAGACTTGTTAAGGAGCCGAAATGTCTAAATTCGGCTAGGCTGGGCTCATTTTAATTTTGAGTAAATTCGGTTCGGTTTAGCTTACCAGATAAAGTCTTTCAATGAAGCTCGTTTCAGTTCGATATATATTTTAAAAATATTGTGCTCTCGGAATTTTTTACATAGCGATTATTTAATAAACATTTTTAAAATATGATTATAAGAAAAGCATATTGAATGTAAAAATTTTTCATCTCCAGAAATTTGAATCATTTTAATTGCACACCACTAAGCGGAGGAAAACTAAATTGATTTGGTTCAAAATAAGTGAAAATTCAACTTGCAAGTTCATTACTTGCTTTACAAAAAAGTGAAACAGCGCGATCTAAACAAGAAGGTTTAGTCAGCAATAAATCATTGTAGATGGTTTTACAGATTAATATGTTTTGGTGTAAAACGTGTTTGAAATAGACACCTTCAATTTTTCTATTGAAAAATCGATGTATGGAATAAAATTTTTGAAAATCATGGCAAGTTCTTTAAAAGATCAACGACATAATATGTAATAGTGAAACGTCAGACAGAACCTTCCTGACAGGGATTGATCTTAGATACTTCTCTAGATGATAAAGAAACGCCATAATTTAATATTTTATTTTCTCACTAATGCATTAACACAGCAAATTTCAAACACAAAAAATTGAAGATAATATTTCTCAGATAATTAAATGAGCCTAATATCTTCCTATAATCCAAAGTATATGTTCTCACCTGGGATTGGGATTTTTCATTAGGATTGTTGCTAAAAACTTTTTGAGATTGGTGTAAGAAATTCTAATAGTTAAAACTGTGTATTATTGAATCTTTGAATTGTAGCAGAATTGTCAATCAGCCGAAATTTCCAAGCTCGGCTCGTTTGAAATTTGAATAAGTCCGGCTCGGCTCGGCTCGCCGCATAGTATCTTTCAATGAGACTCGTTTTATCACGATATTTTTCTAAAAACATTATGCTCTCAGAATATTTTAGATAGCTCTTCCCATTACTTAATATACATTTCTAAAAATAAAAAAAATCTGTAAAATCAAATTAACAAGCAGCACTATAAATTTGCTTTTCATAAAAAAGGCTCGTATAGGGCTCGTTGACAAGTCTGAGTGTGCATTAAACATATAAATGCGTTTGGCTTAGAACACTTTCTTAAACCACAAAGGAAAATGCAATGAATTTTTCGTGCTGAAAAGCAATATTATTAAGGTTGCTGAGAATATATGCACATAAAACCAAAATTGTTTGTGATCATTTTGTACGTCCTTCCATTTAAAAAAGTACATGAACATACAAAAACAGAATTGCAGAGGTACACATGCCTGGCTATAATTTTAGTAGCAACACTATTGTTTATTGTTTTCATATAATTTTTGGTAATAGAAGTATTAATACTTTTTTATATTGAATTTAAGTTTTATGATTTGTAATAGTGATATAGAATATTTTATTTTCCAATTTCATTTTAATTACTATATATATATATATATATATATATATATATT
>CABFPE010000390.1:128203-139004 GCA_900660155.1 Hofstenia miamia | reverse complement strand
ATTTTGTTTAATAAGTAAATTTAGTTCAGCGGATTTTTTGTTTAACACCTCGTCCTTAGGAAAAGGAGCAACTTCACCAAGGAAAACTTTAGCTGAACTAAATTTAGTTTTAACAACATTAATTAATTTCTTATACTTATCTGTAAAATCTTCTTTCTTTTGCATTAAGTCGTTTCTTCCTATTGTAAAGAGAATTTTCTTTATATTACTCGATTCGGGATAAAGCGGAATTAAATCAGCTATGTCTTCAATGGTGGCTTCCGGATACGAATGAGCACATGTAGAAGTTGTTAGTAATCCCGGAGCTTTCAGATGACGGTATATTGATGATCCGATGGCAAGAAATTCAGCTTCTGCTCTCAAGTGTTTCGGGCGTTGTATCTTCTTTTGTGTTTGACACGGTGCATGATTGATTTCTGGAGTTACTTGAGTAGTTTTGTTGGTGGATTCAGAAGGAGTTTCTTTGATGGCTGCTAGCATATTGAACAGGATAATTAGTTCATATCTGCCGAGATTCTTGAGAGTAGCTAATAATAATAAATTTAGTTTTGCTTAACTCCTCTTCAAGTAACGCAATGAGCGAAGTAGCGTTAAGCATGGTAAGCACAGCGCGCTCGCGGTGAAAGCATCGGTAAATATATAATTTGAGAAGGGCGTCTTTTTATCGCAAGGGAGAGATCCATTTGAAAGCGTGCTTCTGGAAATGTTCCATAGAGTGGAACAAGGAACGGGAAGGCCACCAACAGAGAGAGGCATAGAGAAGAATGGTGCGAGGAATAAACTTGAACAAAGAGAGCTTTACAGCAGTCGTGTAATTAAAGGGAACATTGCGAAAGAGAGCAAAGATAGAGGAATTAAATTTGCAGAGCCATAAGAACACATGGTCAGACCAATTTAAGTTATCAGCAAGTTAAACACCAAGATGAGTATAATTAGGGGAAAAGTTCACAGGAAAAGGAAGATCAGAAGGAGGAGATACAGAAAAGGAAATACCACATGTCTTTTTTGGGCTAAAATCAAAATGGTTAACAGAAGACCAAGTTGACAAAAGCTCAAGATCAGAGGTAATATTGGAGGCAAAAGAACCTTGAGGAGAACGACTAGAGACAAGAGCAGGGGAAGAAATAGACGAGTTGATTTTGATAAACTGCATTAAATATTTTCAAAGTGTGTATTAAGCGGCTGCTAAGTCTTTGCAAGTGGGTTTTTATCTTGACAAGTTATTGATGCACTAGTTAACATGGGTAGCACTTGTTTAGTTTTATAAGGGAAAGAAGCAAAATTCTCAAGTAAAAACAAAAACGTTATTCAATTTTATGGAGATTGGATAGTGATTGTTGAATTTATTCGACAGCATAAATGTTATATTTTCAATAAATGATTAGAAATGATTAACATACTAACCTTGTTTAATTATTTCTATTATCAGATCAAATAGAACGCATCATTTACTGATATAGCCTATTTCTTTATTCAATTAAAGAATTTTGTACAAACAGCCATTTATTTCTTTAACAAAATTGAATAACAAATGTGGTGTCCAATTTTTAATTTGATCCCAAATTTACAAACAAAATACTATTGGTATGAAGTCTTCAGCTTCGTTTTTTTTTGTTTTTGATATTTTAGAGTAAATTCCGCACACATATATCAGAATTGATTAACACAACTTCCATGATCCATCAGAATAATGTTTCTTGATAAATATGAGTTGTTATTGCTAATAAATTTAGCAGAAATATTAGTAACGACTATTTACTACATTCAATAGACAATGGAGTTTTATTTATCAAAAGCACACTTGAAATATGGTGAAAATCCATATATAACCACAACATTAAGAAATCGGTTACTTGAAAACTATACATTTTAGCAAATGTTTGGAGCTAATGAACAAAATCTAGACTAATACCTATTCGTCTAAGATTTTCAGGTAAACCTACTCAACATTTTTTGCCGGACGGAACTAAGAAGACAACAATTCATTACGTTCTGTACATGGCTGGTGAACACCGGTTACACAGATATTGTGAAAATTGTTAATTCTTGTTTATTTATTTTTCGCTTGTTTATATATTTATTGTTGTTTAAATATGCACTACTACTACTACTACATAATAATAATCACATAAAAATATTCTATTAACTTTTCATTTGTTGACTAGTGTAATTTTTGTAAAATACAAAAATGATTTGTTGGTTAGGATCTGTTGTGTGGAGCATAAAATTAATAGATAAAACTTAAGTTTAAAAATAATTTACTGAAACAAAAATATTGCAAATAAAAATATATTCATACTGTACAAAGCCTTAAATTTTCTACTCAATTGATTTTTTGTACAAAATAGCAGCAAATCAATTTACAATTTGCGCACAAAAATAATCACAGATAAAAGTTAAATTGAAGTGCCCAACGCGGAGTACGTTGAATGACACTAGAAAATTAGGAAAACACTAAACGCATAAACAAAGCACACCGCAAATTTTCAAAGCAATTTTACATTTTTTTGAAAGATCATTAATTAAAAATTCATGAAAATAATTTTTGAGCATTGTTTAATGCCAGAGAAATGGATTCGTATCCGCTCCAGCAGGCTGTCCAGCAGGTACAGGGTTGTTAAATGTATTGTTCATATGAAACCCACTATTTTGGTTTCTAAGTTCATTCATTGACGGCTGCTGTCCACGTGGCTCATTAAAAGGATTATGAACAGGCTTAGAAGTTGATGAATCAGACATAAATGGATTTGTCGAAAAGACACTACCACTGGCTGGTGTGTTGTAAGTAGACGCCGGGGTGAGAAAACTCTCAAAGTTTACTAATTTACTGTTGGGACCCAAAAATGCTTCGGCCTTTGCTTTAAATTGACTATCCACATTTGAAGTATTGTTCACATCAGGTTGCACAGGCAGTTCCAAATTTTCCTCTTTTGTTACTGGTTGTGGACATAACACATCTAAATGCAATAATTTATTTGCTGTCTAATTGCTTTTAAATATACATAGTCTGAATTTCTAAATTAATACAACATTCAATATTTTGAAACTAGAATGGAATTTACCATTGAGTGAAAAGGGATCTCTTTCTGGTGGATTTGTGCCATTAGATATGTTCAGCTGTGCAAGTTCATCTGTAGGACAATTAGACCAATTAAGCCCAAACATCTCATGCGAAATTGTGTTCGGCTGAGGTACAGGTGCGGGTACGGAGGGTTTTGATTCCGATGGAGTTGTAGCCCACGGATCATTTGAAGCAGAAAAGGACCCGGAGCCAAATGAATCAGGAGCTGGACCGCCAAATGGATCATTTGGCGACGGGAAGTCACCACCCCATGGAACCACCTAAAATAATGATTTATATACATTTAATGTAAACGTTGATATCAACATATTTTCACAAACACCTATTCTCACCATATTTCTTGTAAAAATGAGTTGAATTTTTTAAGGAACATTTTTCAAATGCAAATAAATACGAGGTTGAAAATGAGTAAATTGATATATCAACTTTCTGATAAACTAGACGAAAAAAGCTGTTGATTGCGGGCACATACACAATAAATAAAAAGAATGAAATCAATGATTTTGATGAAGTTACTAATCCATTATAGAGTCAAAACTTGGCGTACTAAAAGAATTTCAACAATAAAAGTTGAATTGTAAATGTATAGTTTGATAGAAATATGGCTACTATAGGCAATAAATAACTAGGCTCAACCCTGTAGTTTCTTATTGATTTAAATTGATTTTTGAGAATATACACGAAAATTCTCTACTTACAAAATGGGTTGGACTCGTCCAAAATATTTTACTCTGTTATATAAAATATATGCACTGTTTCCAAGTGTGTAAAATTTATTCGCATCATCACGAAAGAAAATTGCTCGACTTTATCATAGGAAACTTGCAATTTCATATTTGTTGAGGGAGGTTTCCATTTGATCCCAAGAATGATATTTATGTGGGGTTATAGGTTTCTACTGATAATACTCACTTGGTTTTGAATGTCGGAGGTTTTTAAACTGCTATTCTGTCAAATCAATTAATATTTTGTAATTTTTCGTATATTTTAGTTAATAGATATAGAATAATATTCATTAAGATAAATTTTGTAGTTTAGTGTGAACATGATACAGGTGAAACAACGCTCTAAATATATGCAACACATTGATTGCGTATTATTATGTTGAAAGATTTACTGAATCTCATATAGATGAATTGAAACTTGATATTTGCTCCAAACCGGTGTTCTCACAATACAAGAAAAGCTTAATGTTGTTTTCCGTAATTAATATAATCTCTTTTAGTATTTTTGATGTTTAAAACAGCGCAGTATGGTCGAGCCGAGGAATACGAAAGTAACAGGAAGTGAAAACAACAGCTGTTGCACTCTTGGAGGGTAACCCAACATAAACGTCGTTATATTTCATTTGCGTAAATCACTATGCCAAGAACGTGTGCTATTTTCAATTGCAGATCAAATTACAAAACGAACCATATACAAAATGTTTTCGATTTCCGCGTAGTGAAGAGGAGCGCCGTATGTGGGTAAATAAAATTCCACAACAGCTAGTAATTAAGAAAGACTCGGTTATATGTGAAAAACATTGGCCCAAGGGCTATCAAACAGTTAAAGTATCAGGAGGAAAAGAAAGACCGGCTGAACCACCAAGCATATTTCAAATGTGTAATGCTCAGAAGTCATGCTTTCCTTCCATTATTACACCCAGAAGAGTGGTAGAGCGTAATGTAGTTAACCGAAGTCTTCTACCAGTAAGTTTTTTTTGTTTAGATATTTATTATCATGATAGTTCTGTAAAACACAGCAATTTTCCAATACTGGATAACAAATATTTGTTTCCCTAATTAGTATATTTTAGGCTAGTCAGTCATTGGTTAAAATGCATAAATTATTTTACAAAAATTCGCAATTTGTATTTAAAGAAAAAATGATATGAATGGCTTTAGTTTGAGTCATGTTGAAAGTTTAGATATTTTTTCAATGCTAATTCAATAATATTAAGCTAAGATTAGTACTTGTCGTGTACTTTATATAGGAATAAAAAGTTGTGTCCGCAAATTTTATATTGCTTAATGTTTAGGACCAACTTGAAATATTTACGTCATTGGATTCATTTTCTTTTGAAACTTTCGATGCAACAAAGTTGTTAAGTGAAGATGTACTAGTGAACAAATCAGCTGATAAAATCACATTGTTAAAAATTTCTTTTCATTCTACTCCTTCAATTCTTTTATGGAGCATTGCTATATTCAGTTCTTTGCAATGTGAAGCCTATTTAGATTCTATTGGCATAACAATAGGAGATCTTTTGCTTTTCGGAAAGTGCAGCAAGTGAGTTTTTAAGCAATGCCAGTGTTCATTAATTACCCAAGACATGACAAATCTGAATAATTTTAATTATTTAGATATTCTATTGTAGATGCCATTATTCACCGTTTGAATAATTACATTCTTACAAATGCAGATGTGGTTTCTCTCTGTGTTAGAAAGTTAAATGAATTAACTGATACTCCTCAAGAACTAAGCATAGTCTGTCAGCTTTTGGACCGGGTCATGAAATCCAAAAACACTTCATTTTCGCCTTCACTCATACAATTCGCATTGGGTAGAAATTGTGATTTATGAATGCAGTTTGATCATTTCAATTTTAACATCTTTTTTATTTTTTTAATCAATCAAAATTCATAAGTTGCATTGTAAATCACAATTCAAAATCAGGTATTTATGCGAGTTCACGAGGAGCCTACAGACACCTTGTTTCACACTTTAAGCTCTTGCCTTCTTTGCGAACCATTCAAAATTTGTTGAAGCCAATCAATGCTGACGGAAATGATGAGCAAGCAAAGTATCTAAATCTATATTTGAAACGATTAAATAATGTTTCCCATTTAGTATTAGTATGATATATTTATTTACAATTTGAATGATTTAATCGTTTCAATTTTAATAGATCAATGATACATGATATCTTTGCAAAGTTGGAATGCCGCAATGTTTTTATGCTAGTGGACGAGGTTTACATAAAGGCAAGCTGGCAATTTCGCAATGGGCACGTCATTGGTTATAGTCTTGACCAACCCAGTATATTAGCTCGTACAGTCTTAACGTTTATGATTAAACCACTTATTGGGAAATCATTTGTTTTGAAGCTCTTTCCTGTGTATTGTCTTTCTGGAGAATTCCTTTTACATTGCTTCCAATGGGCTTTGGAGATTTTGCATAGTGAATCTGTTAATTGTTTGGGATTAATATGTGATAACAACAGGGTAAATTTTTTTGGTACTGGCAATGGATTAGGCCTAATTCAATATACAAATGTTTTACATGTTTAAAATGCTGAGTGTTTCATTTAGGTGAACAGAAGATTTATTAATCTTGTTTCAAATGATAGCTTTCTTCATCCGAATTCATTTATAACAAGTCACCCACTGGATGCTTCTCGACCATTTTTTTTCTTAATTGATTCTATACACTTGATGAAAAGCTTAAGAAATAATTGGATTACTGAACCCACGAAGAGTTTAAAAAGCTTGTTTAATCCTTATAATTAAAAATATATTTTATCAACATAAATAAGAAAATTTTTGCATAGTTAGAAGTTTTTGTAGTATTAAACAAGCTAATATTAGTAACATTGAAGGAAGACTCATTTGTAGCGAATTGGAGTGATATAATTCGAATATTTAACAGTGAGCACATGTCAAGCCTTCGCCGAACAAAAATCTCACATGCAGCAGTTTTTCCTCGCTCTATTGAGAAACAGAAAGTTTCACTAGTTTTTGAAGTCTTTAATGAGAAAGTTGCTGGCTGTTTGAGATTAGTTTCTTTAAATTCAACTTCTCAATTTATTGGATATTTTTCTAAACTATTTAATATTCTCAATGTAAAGACTCCTGTAGCAGGTGGGCACATAAATAACACATTTTGTCATTGATTTATCGCCTAAAAATTAAATTATATTTTCAAATATTTATTAAAATCAATATCATTGACAAACTAAGTGAGATTTATGTGTTAGGAAAAAATCTTAAAGATGAGGATCGTCATCCATTTCAATCTGTTAATGACATACGTTTGCAATTCCTGCTTGAGGCAGCACAGGTAATTAAAGATATGGGTCATTCTTCGGGACATGGAGCAAAAAGATGTCAACAATTGACACAAGAAACATCTTCAGGGTTTTCTAGAACCTCAAATACATACTGGAAGAAAAACTTCTTAAATATGTTATGCTTGGTAGGCGCTTTTCTCAATTTACATTCAATCATATTTGTAGCATCAAAAATACTTATAATAATCAGCATTGCAACAACGCTTTGTTCTACTGTTAAATTTGTTAAATGTAAATTGATTTGAGGGTCTCTGCAAAATGACGACCTTGAAAAAGAATTTGGTTTTTATCGACAAAGTTCTGGAGGTTCTTACTACATTAGTTATTCAGACATAATTTCATCATCAAGAATTAGTTTGCTGAGATTATATAACAATCTTGGAATTTCTATATCAACTTTCGATTCAGCTGCACACAGTAAATGCAGAAAGTGCACAAACGAATTTAGTGAAAATGAACTTTCATTAATTGATTGTGACTTTATCATTGATGAGCTTAGTGAAGAAGAACAACAAGCATGTTTATTTGTCGCTGGATATCTCGCCCATAGATACCCTGAATATGTTCGGCCAAATGATGAAGAACCCAGTGATAATGATGAGTTCTTGGATGTTATAACAAGAGGAGGCTTAAGCTATCCATCTTTAACGTTTTTTTCATTCTTACAATTTTGTTACGCAATTTTTAAAAAATTACAAATTTACGAAATTTGTCATGGAAAATTAATGCGACTTTTTAACGTTGTTTATACAGCATACTATGAAGACCATACGCCATTAAATCAGCAGTGCTTACGTTCGATGTGTAATACATTCTTAAAAGGAACACTCACTGTTCAAAAAGACTTATCTTCAATTGAATGCAGCAAGAAAATTAAAAAATTTTGTAAATAAATTAGTGTATATAATAGTATATTAGATGCAATTTCAATATATTTTGATCAATTATTAAGTGTTTAAGCATTTCAAATGTGTTTTTATTTTACTGCATGAGTCTGAAAAAAGAAACTGTTATTTTTTACTAACAATCACTTTAAATATACTAGAATAAACTTAATTATTACCCTCCAAGAGAGCAACAGCTGTTGTTGTTTTCACTTCCTGTTATTTTCGTATTCCTCGGGTACAATTATCGCGCTATAGCTGTTAGAATGGGCGTGTCAGTATCTTCGGTATCCAGAAGTGTTACTCGCTATCAGCAACTGCAAAATTTTTCCTTCCTGGAAGACCAAAAGTGACAATCCCTAGATTGACCGTCCCATTCACCGTTACGTCGTCAATCAACCATTCTCTTCATCTTCTGAAATCAAAGCAAATCTCAAGGTAAGCCATCATCCAAATCCCAACCTCTCTATGTAGAGAACAAATGGCGTTCAATCAAAAAAAGCTTGTGTATAAATTAGGTCTTGAATTTAAAATTATCCTGATTTTTAAAGTTTTTTAATGTTACATTGGTAAAATATTTATATTAACGAGATTTACATTTGATATGATGTCTAAAATTCACCTAATATCTAAATTTGACTCAATTAATATCAATATAAAACGAAAGTGAAAACTATTTTCAAGCAATTAAGTTTATATCGCCTACTACATATCAGTATATAGATTCCAGTGGCGTAACCAAGGGAGGTATACATATCAATATTTTTTCTGATAATTTAGATAATTTGGATAATTAAATTCTGAAAACCCTACAACTACATTTCTGTCGACCTCATTCATTTGCATAGCTTTCTAGTCAAATCATGAAGCTAATAATCATCAATAGAATATTCATTAACATCACAAAAAATTTGGTATAGGCATTGTCTCAAAGTTTGGCATGAGTTTATAATTGTATTTAATATCATGATATGTCAAATTCCCTTTTCAAAATGATTGAAAAATTTTAAAACTCAAAACATACCCCACCCTAAATTTTTTGACTCCAACCGGATGATAATAACGATAACAAGCTCTTTATTTATTTATACTTAAATAACAAAGATATGCTTACATATACAAATTTCAAAATTAACAAAACAAAATTATTAATCACAAGCATCAATCAATCAAATTAATACTGTTCCCAGGCATGCAATTTTTTAGAAGCGCCTGCTATGTTCTAGTGACTTAAGAGGATAAGTTTTAACAAATTTCTCTATCTAGTTTATTCCATTCCCTTGCCGTGTTTAACACAAAGGAATCTTGAAAGTATTTGGACCGGTTTAATATTGCTACAATGCATGACTGATTTCGAAAATTATATTTTACAATAGAATCCAAACATTTTGAG
Organism: Hofstenia miamia; assembly: GCA_900660155.1. Taxonomy (NCBI): domain Eukaryota; kingdom Metazoa; phylum Xenacoelomorpha; order Acoela; family Hofsteniidae; genus Hofstenia; species Hofstenia miamia. The sequence goes on along the minus strand of CABFPE010000390.1, from coordinate 129,594 downwards.
AACCTGTTAATTTATTTGGGTGTTTGTACATGGTAACTAAACTCTTAAATTTGATGATATATTTAGGAGTTAGTAACCTGTATTTTGATAAACGTCTTCTAGTTTGTTGTTTATCAATGTTGAATAGTGTCCATATGGCTCTATTATAGACACTATTTATTCTTTCATTTTGGTATATATTTAAGGAATTCAAAATTGTGCACGCATACAAGAATGGACTGATAAAGAAAGAATTTATAAGAAAAGGTTCCTGCTAAATGTTTTTCAATTCTTTGATGTAATGGTTCTTTGGTTCATTTTTCTCAATTTGCTGCTTATAAATTCATTAAAGTTCAAAAGTTATCTATTTGGACAGCTAAATATGTAATTGTGCTGGATTTTTGACAGTTTTTGCTGAAATTTAAATCTCTTGGCTATGGTTTTACAAGTATTTGGAGAAAATATCATGAATTGGGTTTTTTCTATATTTATTGTTAATTGATTTTGGTTGAAATAATTAACAATCTTTTCTAAACCTGATTCAATAATATTACAGGCCATGTGAAGACTTGGGTTCTTTGCAATTATACATGTATCATCAGAATATTGGAAAATCGTACTATCTCCGATTTGATTACTTATGTCATTGATGTAAATAAAAAACAGGAGTGGGCTCTATACTGTTCCCCATGGAACTCCTTTTATTGGGGTTTGATATTCAGAATAGAAATTTCCCATTTTAACAGGTTGTTTTCTCTTAGTTAGAAAGCAATTAATTAATTCAACACTATTGCTATGAAAGCCATATGCAGTTAATTTTTTACATAGTATGTTGTGGTTCATGCTGTGGAAGAGTTTGCTCAGGTCAAGCAAAGCTACTGCTGTGCTACTGTCATTATTTAAATTAAGGCGGATGTCTTCAATTACACTTTACAAAGCATCTTAAAATATTTAGGTCTAAATCCAAACTGGTTTTCAGATAATACATTATAGCTGTTGAGATATTCATATATTTGATTACGTAGGATATTTTCCAAGATTTTGGCGAATGGGTTTGTGATTGGTTTCCTTTTTTGAAGATTGGTGAATATCTGACAATTTAAGTCGTTTCTCGAAACTTAACTGTTGCTACTGTACCATCAAATGTACACTGCCTTGTAAATTTGTAAATGTACAGTTGAGACGATGAGCCATTTCTTTATTTCTGACGACTTTTTTGCTAATACATAAACTTGTGAGATGTGTATCTAGCTCCTTACTCCTGTTTAGGAAATTCTTCATAAAACGCCAGTTATAATAGTCAAAACAAATTTATTGCTTAAATGTACATAAAAACTATAAACGAACACATGACAAAAATATTTACAAAGATATTTAAATATGCATTATTAATTAAAGGGCAGTTTTTAAAG
>CABFPE010000390.1:78452-118523 GCA_900660155.1 Hofstenia miamia | reverse complement strand
CTTATAGAACTGTTCAGGCGTTCTCATAATTTGGTCAAGTATTAGTATGGGAATAATCTTTCCCTCTTTGCTAACTTGGCAGGACGTTTTGGTGAATTGGCTGTAGCTACATTCTGGGCATGTAAGGCACTCTAGGTTAAAGAAAACTTCTGATTTATCAGGAACGTTGTGGTGCTTGAGCAGGTCAAAGAATTGCATTGGGAATCCAGGAGATCTTTCTATTAGTCGTTCCATGCATAAGGGAGTATACACTGAGTTGCAAAAGGTGAACTTGGTATCAGCTGTGGCTCCCCACATATATTTCTTGAGGGTGTTCAAAAAAATATTAACGTCTGACGAACCTATTCCTAATTCATTACAAATCGTCATTGGTGACATTTTTCCTGTGAGACTACTTGCCCCCACAAGTTGGGCGTAGTATTTTTCAAATTGCTTCATGGCTTTCTTTGTTTTTCCAGGTGATGTTGGTGCTGCGCATTTGTGCAAAACCCAAATTTTTGCTTTCCATGTGAGCGGACAGACTGTTTTGCCAAACTTATACTAGTGACCATGTCAATCAGTATAGTAAGCAGGGGCGTCTTTGTGAGAAAGATAGATAAAATCCATACTGCCCTTCTTGCATATATATCGGCGCATTACAAGAAATTCTAGCACAAATTGTTGTAGCCCTCTAACCGCAAAACAAAAGGACGCAATCAATTACATGATAATAAAACATACTTGAAATGAATATTGTTTTCTTTCTTAAAAAGCAATTCTAAAGTCGAAATAATGTAGAATATTTTCGAGCGCAGGTGGTGTAGTGGTAGCATAGCAGCCTTCCAAGCTGTTGATCTGGGTTCGGCTCTGACTTGCGCAATTTTTTTATTTTTTCATTTTGTCTTGCATGGTATTTTTAATTCAAATTATGCATATATATATATATATATATATATATATATAATCTATATCAAATTTAATATATATTTTGAAAAATATAATTTAAATGCGTCTATTACACACATTGCCAGAAAAAATTTGTCTTGATCCTCTTCAATATTATATAATTTAAGGTATTTCCCTTGTTCGCCCGACTTAACTTACCTCTTAAATTCATTAAATGCAAAATTGACGTGAGAAATTCAAATGATATAGATATGATCTTTGCATTATTTTATAGTATTAGCATTAACCAATTAGAATTGATGATGTATTTGAACATTNCGGCGTGTTGACATTTTCATGAAATTATATTCAATTGCATCTACTTCATTTTTCCCTTTATAAATTGACATATGGGATAAAATTTTTTGCAAAATTTTGACGGGTGAACAACTATGGCTACAAACAATTTTTTTTTGCATTGCATAGTAAACTAATAGCGTTTAAACAATTGATGATGAGCTAGATAATCTATTAATTTTAAGATATATACATTTGTAAAAAACCTCTTTCACTTACAGTTAAGCATAGTGCATAATCTACGCCGCACTTTCACTAGTTATTTGCTGACGTCACATGGCACTGTTTAAATTTCTTGTAATGTTAACTTTTCAGAAAAAAGGCGTTCTTTGAAATTGTTCCTGTGCTGAGTCTCATAAGATATGCTGATCTTTCCTAACAACTGGACGAATTGTATTGTGATGCGGGACTTTTTATGTCGATAGTTGGCCAATCTACCTCCGAATTTGTGTCAGCTTTAATGTTTTGCCAAGCTTCTTGAATATTGTGGAGTGTGGACGTGCTCTGCAAGAATACAGATCTGTTACGGACATAAGGCGTGGCATATTTGGATTGATAGATTCAAGAGTTTGTGCCTGGAGGGCAGTGTCAATTATCAGTTTTTGATCAACTGCCAGCCTTGAGTTGGTATTCTTTTGCACATCATAAGATCTGGGTAAATGAGTTTGGTGATTAAGATGACATTGATATGGTACATGCTAATAGGCCGGTATGCTTCCTGGTATAACATCATGAAGTTTTCCATCCGAAAATGTAAGCTTTCAACAGGATCAGGGATGTCGTCTTTGTACTTTTCACGCAAAATCATAACTAATTGAATCTTTTCCACCTTTGCCAGGCTATACTTGATTTCAATGCTCTCCATTATATTGGGCTATTGTATCTCATGGACCCAGAAGTAGTATATGAATAATAAATTGGCAAAGTCGATATTAATGCACTCATATTGCTGGATTTCTCGCCAGTTATTTAGAAATTTGCAGAGATGAATGATTGTGAAATCTTTGTCAAAGGATGTATGCACTGTACTTCATCAATATTGGCTGCTTATTCCTTTGCACACCTTTGAATCATAACATATTATTGTGTTTATTTTTGGCCTCCACTCTGCGTCCATAATGAATGGAATAATGTCGAGACATTATCTCTAATAAATCTAGTAGCCTTTGGTGTTGCAATAAAGTAAGGATGTAGGATCTCATCACCAACCTTTGATATCTTTTTTTCTTTCTTTGGTCTTCTTAGAATGGACTGTGAAAGTAGCACTGGAGGACTGAAAAGAGGAAGGCTGTTCTTCTCCAGGAAGTAGAGACCAGCTCGTCCTCTAGCACTGAAGGCGCCCCAGACCATCACTGATGGAGGGTGCTTCACCGTCGGCACCACGTATTGAGGAGAGAAGGCAGACGATCCGGGCGGCCGGCGGACAGTGGTCTTGAAGTTCCCGAACTGCCGAAACACAGACTCGTCACTGAACATGACGGTGGACCACTGTTCAGCTGTCCAGTTCGCGTGAGCCCTGCAGAACTCCAGGCGCTTCTTCCTCATCTTCTTTGTGAGAAATGGCTTGCGAGCTGGTCTTCTGGCCTTGAAGCCCAACTCCGAGTGCAACCGGTGTTGGACTGTCCTACAGCTGACGTCGTCCAAGATGCCTGGGAGTTCGGCCTTGATTTGGGCAGCTGACAAAAACGGTTTCTGTGACACTAGACGCTTGATCTGCATGTCAGTCCTGGACGAAGTCTTGCGCTGCCTCCCGGTCCTCTTCTTAGGTTCCAGTGATTCTCCTGCGTCCTTCAGCTTCAGAAACTTGTTGACTGATGCAACAGAAACCTTAAGACGCTTGGAGATCTGTCGCTGGCTGTAACCTTCTTCAGATAAAAGCAATATATTCGAGCGCACAGCGACTGAAAGCTGCGGTTTTCGACCCATACTAACTCTGACGGCTCACACTTGTGTGTGAGGCAATGAGAGGCAGACAATAATCAATAGTGTATCTGGTGTATCTAATTGGACATCTATACAGCCAATAGTCTAAAGTTACGCTGCATGAAGGGAAAATCAGCATTGCTATCGGCTCTGGTAAGCGATTCAACCAGGCAGTCAAATTTCATCTATTTTTAGAAGGTGTTTGTAAACTTTTTGCCGTCATTGTATTGTTACCATTATCTATTAGTGTAAACTCATTGTTTTCGTCTATAATGACGTTTTCAATATCTTTGATGCCCTGCTTTAGCCTTTGAAAATGAACAATTTTACTGTTGTTAAGAGTGTATGTATTGTGGTCAAGAACTTTTTCAATTGTAAACAGACCTTGCCAATTAGTTACTAGTTTACTTACTTGATTTGACTCAGTTACTGGCTGGGGGAAGTAGGTGAATACTTTGTCACCTCTCTTGTGTATTCAGCCATATAATCTTGTATTGAAGTTATTGTTTTGATGCATAACCAACTGGTTGGTACTATGGCAGACTGTAAGGTGAACTTCATGCATTTTGTTGATCATGTGAGCTACATGTCTCTCTAGACTTTTCTCATGATAGTTCAGGAACATAATTGAGAGAGGTGTGCTAGCCTCTTGGACCAACATAGCTTTGAAAGGGCTGACTTTCATAGTGGAATGGACTTTGGTATTGTTAAAGTATTCCACGATTTCTATGATATGTTTCCAGGGTTTGCCTGCTGACTTATAAAGCACTACCCTGTTCAATTAAATTAACATCCAAATTAGTCTCTCCACCATGCCATTGGATTGGGAGTGGTAAGCTGTGGTAAATTCATGGAGGACTTCCAGTTCATGCATTAGGGCTTCCATTAAACTGTTTTCAAGCTGAGGACCATGATCAGATACAAGTCATTCCATGGGGCCCAGTTTTAGCACCCATTCCTTTACAATTTTCTCCCCAACTATCTTGGCAATGGTACTGCTACGAGGAATTAGCCTAGCATATTTAGTAAAGTGATCAATCATTACTAGGAGGTATTGGTAACCATTGTCATTTTTCAAAAGTTTCTCTAAGTCCATGTGGACCACCTTATTTGTTCTTTCTGCTGGTCGATTTTCTAGTTTGGCTCATTGTTCAGGGAAGTGACTTGCACCTGTAGTAGACATTTTTTGCATTTGTCAATGACGTCTATGATGGCAGCACATATCCCTACAGTAACGTAGTGGGCATTGAAGATGCTCTCCATTTGTATAATCCCTAGATGCCCTTCTTTATGAACTTTTTGGATGAGGTCACATTTGAAATACTCAGGGATCTCCAAGCAATTGTTATGACTGTTGTGTATAGGAGACCTTGTGGGTTTAATTTCCATCTATATCATTTATAGTAGCAATTCACAACATGACTTATTGGATAATGAGGGTCTTTCAACCATTTGATAATTTCAGATAACACTTTATCATGCTGCTGGTGTTGAATGATTTCTTGTTCAGTTATTTCCTCTTTTACCATAATTGGTAATATGGCTTTGCCTTGCCTGTCAGCATTAATATCTAGCAACAGGTCGTACTCTGTTAATGGGATAAAACCAAATCTGATTTTCTCTCCAGCAGGCTTCTTCAAATCTCATTTGTAACTGGGGAGCACAGTATAGTAGTCTGCATTTAGATGTAATTTTTCTGGTAAGTGTTGAATGATGAATGAGAAGTTGTTGAGGTACTCTATCCAACAGGTGACAATGTTAGATTTATCTCCTGAGAACACACAATGAAAGGCCATCCAAGGATAAAATATCTGAATTTCTTAAGTGCCCCTACCACAGCCAGCATTTCACATTTGGTTGTGCCATAGTTCTTTTGAATGGCTTGGATTTTTCAACTAAGGTACTGTACTGGACTTTCTAGGCTATTCACGCCTTGGCTCAGTACTCTGCTTATTGCCACTGCATTAGCATCACAGTTGACCAGGAAGTCTTTGGAATAATCAGGTATTTTCTTCAGTTCCATTTTTATTTGGTCCAACCCTCCTGTTCAGCCCAAGTCCACTTGAAATCAGCAGTTTTCTTCAATATTTCTAGTCTTCCCAGCAAGATTGGGTATAAACATTTGATAGTAGTTTAAGAACCCTCCCAATCTCTGAATGTCTTTCCTGGTCTTCAGGGTTTCAATTTTTTCAAGAAAGTACTTAGCATCTTTTTTTATGGAGATCTTTCCCAGCTCAATAACTCTGCCCAGAAATGTCACTTTCATTTGACCTAGCACACACTTATTTCCATTGACTTTCAGTCAAGCATTATGTAATAAATCTAATGTTTGGCTAAGTTTCTCAATATGCTCTGGAAAAGTGTGACTAGCTATAAGAATATAGTTGATATAAGCAGAAATGCCAGTGTAGAATCTTGCCAACCTTCCAACTAATAAAGCTTAACTTAATTTAGGAGCTGCTGTGACATTTTTCCCTCCTTGACTAGTACAGTAGGTGACAGATCCCAACTTTCCATCTCTCTTCTTTAATTCTAACTTTGAGTTGCATATTAATTACATTAATATCCGATCAACTAGTATTGGTAAGAAAACTAACAACTGTACTTTAGATACAAGACAAGAGATAGATGGTACAATGTACAGGGTAAACTACCCAATCTGAAGCAAAGCACAAAGAGGAATCAAAGAATTACAATATAACAATTAATTCCAGCTGACACTTGAACATTGAGAGAAACACCAACCACAACACCAGTGACTCAGTGCAGTGAAATAGTGTGCATGAATACGATAGTGACAGTGTATGATACCTTATTAATTTAGTGCATTGATTGTTCTTGTTATCAATGAAGTTGTAATATAAGTGGAATTCACAACTGGGATGCATTAGCTTGTTATGCTTCCTTACATGTAATATCCTTACATATAAATAAATACATGTTAACCTAAAGTACATGTGAACAACCAATGTGGTCATAACAAAAAGGGAAAGTCGTCAGTACTTTGTTCTGCTTGTAATTACACATAATGAGATCAATACAAGATAGTACAAACTAGTTTTGTAATTTCCTATGAGGGCTAAATGAAATAACATAATGTAATAATATGAACAATGCAAGATAGGAAAGCTAATACGGTGAAATAGTGTGCATGAATACAATAGTGACAGTGTATGATACCTTATTAATTTAGTGCATTGATTGTTCTTGGTATCAACGAAGTTGTAATATAAGTAGAATTCACAACTGGGATGCATTAGCTTGTTATGCTTCCTTACATGTAATATCCTTACATATAAATAAATACATGTTAACCTAAAGTACATGTGAACAACCAATGCAGCCATAACAAAAAGGGAAAGTCATTGATACTTTGGTCTGCTTATAATTACACATAATGAAATCAATACAAGATAATACAAACAAGTTCTGTAATTTCCTATGAGGGCTAGATGAAAGAACATAATGTAATAATACGAACAATGCAAGATAGGAAAGCTAATACGAATAAAAACCCCTATCCTTACACCTAACTTAAGAGCACATCAGGTAAGCACCAGCTACCAGCCACACAGCCATTTGAATGGCAAACAAATTAATGTTGGTGCAAAGCTGTTACAAAGCTCCCGTTAAATGAAGTTGTGGACCACCATCTCGAATACCCTAGTGCTCAAATGTTTAGCTTTCCATGACAATTAATAAAATAACATGACAAAGAAAATCAAAGTAAATCCAATGAATTAACGTCATCACCAAAATAATAAATCACACTACTTTTATACTTGCAAATAATAAACATTCAAATATTTGGCTAGTACCTGTTAATCTAGGTTGTTGACAAATTTTGATTCTCTGATTTTCCTTCTTCTGCTGATTACACACGTCAGGATTAATTAGCATTTGCAACTTCGGTCATTCACCATTTGTCAAATACATTGCCAAATTAATTAATATGCAAAAATACTGCATTGTAATTTTACAAATAAATTTACTAAACATAATCATGTGTTTACAATAAATATTTATTCCAACATTTAGTCTTAGTTCTTTCCTCCATTTCTCTTAACTTGACCACACATGATTGGATTATNCACCTAACTTAAGAGCACATCAGGTAAGCACCAGCTACCAGCTGCACAGCCATTATGAAACTCCCATTAAATGAAGTTGTGGACCACTGTCTTAAATACCCTAGTGCTCAAACATTTAGCTTTCCATGACAATTAATAAAATAACATGACAAAGAAAAGCAAAGTAAATCCAATGAATTAATGTCATCACCAAAATAATAAATTGCACTACTTTTATACTTACAAATAATAAACATTCAAATATTTGGCTAGTACCTGTTAATCTAAGTTGTTGACAATTTCCAATTCTCTGATTATCCTTTGTCTGCTGATTATGCACATCAGCATTAATTAGCATTTGCAACTTTGGCCTTTCACCATTTGTCAAATATACTGCCAAATTAATTAATATGAAAAAATACTGCATTATAATTTTGCAAACAATTAACTAATCAGAATCATGTGTTGTACAATTAATATTTATTTCAAAGTTCAGTCTTAGTTCTTTCCTCTATTTTTCTCAACTTGACCACACATGATTGGATTATGTTACACTCCCCCTACAGCATAGCTAATTAAGGATCACGACTCTTTCTCCATGGACCATCTTGACAGCCTGTTTTATCATTGTGTTAGCATCTTGCATCTCCCATTCTGTTTTCTCAAACTTCTCGTCTTTCTTTAGCTTAAGCACAACTTCCTTCTCTGTTGTCACCATTTTCTTATGCCTTAGAAACATAGGATTTTTCAACTTATTTGAAATCATACACATACTCCTCAGTTTGTTTAGTTTGCCACTGAACTCCTCATAATATTTTTCATACAGTTTCAAGCCTTTAATCACTATCTTGAGCGTCATCATGGCATCTACTCTGCTCATATGTGCCAGTTCAGGGCATTCTGTTGTATTGGGATAAAAGAATTCATATGTAGACCTCAATGATTTAGATACAGATGCCTCATCATAAAATGCACTTATGTTATTTTTCACTTCTTCTCACGTTATTTGATCTGGATCATTCTTTCCTAATCATATCATTGTTATAATTTCCACTCTTCTCATAACATCATAGTATCTGTACTGAGGACTCCATAATTTACCCCATACTATATCATTTATTCCTGAGAATAACATCACCATTTGTGTACTTCATTTTTTGATTTCATTCCTCACCTTCTTTATTTGTTTGTGTACTGCTTCTCCATCACAGTATAAATCATATGGCATTATGGTTCCTTCAATATATATCCTCTCTTTACTGTCATTTCTGACCAGTATTTCCTTTGACTTCTTATATCTTTCATCTCTTACAATTCTTTCTGCATCTTCCAATTTGTTCACGTATGTGTTCTCTTTGTGCCATAAAGCTTTTACTGCTTTCTTATTTTTCAATCACCATGTCAGTAGTAGCATAGGTACAAAAACTGTTGGTGGCGGTGTACACTTTAGTAATGTTGTTAGTGTTTGTTTCTTGATTTCTTGTTGTGACTTGCTGACCATCTCTATAATTTCTATAGGTCTATTTTCTCCTTCCTTTCACATGATCTCTGATTTCTTAATTATCTTAGTGTAAGCACATTGCGGATATTCTCTAATGTACTTCTTCATGTCATGCATGATTGTTTTGTTTATTTCTTTTGCTGCTATCTCTTGGATTGTCTCTAATGTACTGGCACTTTCTCTTCTTATTAGGTTATGAGTTGTCCTCCACAGTTGCTGTTTCAGTGCTCTCAATTTCATATTCAACATTGCTCCCCACATAAACTTTTTCACTTCATCATTTAATATGTCTATCTCAGCAGGACATATTCCTGTTTTGTTGGCAAGTTCTACAATACTCGGTTTGCCCAGCATATGTTGCTGCATTAACAATTGTGTGTAGTATTTCTCAAACTTTTGTTGTACTTTCTTAGTTGGCAATAATGATAGTATATCCACATACTGTAATAACCATTGTTTTATGTTTACTGGTATCAGTGCTATAGCTGCTATCTCATATCATTTGTTCTTTGCCATGGCCTTTCTCTCTTTTCTCCTTATTGGCAGAACCAATTTCTCATTGTTCATCAATGCTATACTGAGTATCCATATCAACGTTCTTGCACATATATGCGGTGCATTAATCTCCTCAAAAATCATATTTCTAAAATTCCGTTTTGAGTCCATTTCATATGCTTTTCTAATCTCCAGTAATGCCATCTCCACTGTTTTATGATAGGTTTTTATGGGTGACCTTATATCAATCATAGGCCATTCTTCATGTACTGGTTTTTCCGTTTTCATCTCTTTCCACACATCCATGATATTTTTCAAGTGCTCTGGCGTCTGATTCATGCTGCACTTTATATACAGATTTCCTATTTCCTCTAGATGCTCTGTCATTCCAAGTATTTCCATTGTCCTTACTTGGTAGTACATGTCTATGGCTATTTTCAGCTCAACCATTATTCATTCCACTGGTGCTATAGTATTGATTTGCAAATCTGTGTTTATCATTTCTGATATTGCCTTGCCACTTTTGTCCATTATAAAAACGTTCTCCAATTTTTCTTCTAATGTATGTAAAAACTCTGGCATCTCTTCTTTGCTCTGAGTTCTCATGATCACTATTACTTTTATCTTGTGTTCTTTAGCTGATTTCAATGTATCTTCTATATTTGCTTCGAGGTTTCTAGAGATCATTTCTATCTGCTTAATAAAGTATATCACCATTAGATGTTCCCTGTCCAAATTGACTTGTTCACATTTCTTGATCAATTTGTTTTTATTTCTCATCAGCTTCTGAACATCCTTTAGCGTGAATGTCTCCTTGAATGTTATATGTACCATACTTTTGAAATATGGTCTGTTGAAATCTTCCTTCATATTTCTTGCATATGATATAATCATATTGCACACTGGCCTGTTCTGCTTATCAATTACAATGGGGATTGCCAATGACTCTGTTTCCTTTTCTTATCAGCAGAACTAATTTCTCATTGTTCGTCAATGCTATACTGAGTATCCATATTGATGTTCTTGCACATATATGCAGTGCATTAATCTCCTCAAAAATCATATTTCTAAAATTCCGTTTTGAGTCCATTTCATATGCTTTTCTAATCTCCAGTAATGCCATCTCCACTGTTTTATGATAGGTTTTTATGGGTGACCTTATATCAATCATAGGCCATTCTTCATGTACTGGTTTTTCCGTTTTCATCTCTTTCCACACATCCATGATATTTTTCAAGTGCTCTGGCGTCTGATTCATGCTGCACTTTATATACAGATTTCCTATTTCCTCTAGATGCTCTGTCATTCCAAGTATTTCCATTGTCCTTACTTGGTAGTACATGTCTATGGCTATTTTCAGCTCAACCATTATTCATTCCACTGGTGCTATAGTATTGATTTGCAAATCTGTGTTTATCATTTCTGATATTGCCTTGCCACTTTTGTCCATTATAAAAACGTTCTCCAATTTTTCTTCTAATGTTTGTAAAAACTCTGGCATCTCTTCTTTGCTCTGAGTTCTCATGATCACTATTACTTTTATCTTGTGTTCTTTAGCTGATTTCAATGTATCTTCTATATTTGCTTCGAGGTTTCTAGAGATCATTTCTATCTGCTTAATAAAGTATATCACCATTAGATGTTCCCTGTCCAAATTGACTTGTTCACATTTCTTGATCAATTTGTTTTTATTTCTCATCAGCTTCTGAACATCCTTTAGCGTGAATGTCTCCTTGAATGTTATATGTACCATACTTTTGAAATATGGTCTGTTGAAATCTTCCTTCATATTTCTTGCATATGATATAATCATATTGCACACTGGCCTGTTCTGCTTATCAATTACAATGGGGATTGCCAATGACTCTGTTTCCTTTGTTGAGGAGTGGTGCTGTAAAAATCTTTTTGTTTCCGGTAATAGATTATCTTGTGAATTATATCGTATTCTCCTATTTGTGATAAAGTATTAGTGAATTTTATCTTTTCCAATCTTCATCATTCTGCTTTCTCGTTCTTCTGATCTAGATGACTTTGTTGTAGTAGATGATTGTTTATGCAAGAAAGGTATTGAAGTATGTGTTGCAAATGAGCTAGTTGAAGGCTGTTCCAAAGTATCAATTTCTGATTCTTCACTTATATCCTGTTTATCCAGGTCAACATATTGACCACAGATCTCAGTACCTGCTGCCTTCAATTGCAGATGAGGACCTATCTGCTTAGCTTTTTACTCTCCACCCTTTAATTGACTTCGAGTTGCACTGAATGTGGGGGAGTGTTCCATTGATGAGCTTGATCTTTGGTCCAACCTCACGCCCTTTAACTGATGATCAGTATAATGATGGTCGCCCTCTTTTACCCGCCTGCCCTTTAAATGACATTTGGTTGAGGGTGATCTTTGTGGTGTCGTCTCCATCCTCATGCCCTTTAAATGACAATCAGATTGAGGAGACTTCCTTCATACTCTTCTCCATTTGTTAGTCAGTGTTAAATTCTCCATCCTCATGCCCTTTAAATGACAATCAGATTGTGGAGACCTAGTATTTCCACTGTTACTGCTAGCATTTTCTCCCCTCGTCATGCCCTTTAACTGATGATCAGATTTCGGGGATCTCCTGCATACCCTTCTACTCTTCATTGGTGATTGACTGCTGGCTCTTTTCATTATCTAATCTAAATGGAGTTACTAAATTTATATCCCATATCTCAGGGTCATATTTATTTTTATTTTTTACAGCCCTCTGGGGCATCACTCTCCTCTTGATTTCGTCTTCTCCCTGTTGAGGAGTATACTCTTCTTGAAATTCTTCTTCTGCCATGCTATCAAGATCATCCATTTCATTATATATGCCGTCATTACTTTCAACTAATTTAAATTGTGCATTTTCATCTAATTTTGCTTGGTCAATATCCTTTGTTGCCCATTTTAAATTTTGAAAATGTAAAATTCTACTGCCGTTAAGTTTATAATTATTATTAGGTAGTGTCTGTGTAATGATAAATGGCCTTGACCACTGTGTTTTTAATTTCCTTACCTGGTTTACGTCCTTTGTTCTCATTAAAGTGTATGCATAAACCCTATCACCCTTCTTATGTGGTTTCCGTAGATCTTTTTATTGAAGTTTCTCTGCTGTCTTATTGCAGATTTTTTCATGTTGTGGTACATCACTTTGTGGATTCCTGTAAATTGATTTTTAATCTTTCTAATGTATTCATTATCTGGTTTTTCTGCATACATATTATATTGCATTGATATCAGCATTGCTGCTTCCCTGCCATACATTGCTTTAAATGGTGTTGTTCCTGTCATAGAATGCATGGAAGTATTATAAAAATACTCTACCATCTATATTACTTCTTGCCAATCTCTTCCACCAACTCTCGATGTCAACACTCTTATCAATTTAATCATCGTTCTATTCAATCTTTCTACTGCACCATTTGCTTGTGGGTGATATGCCGTTGTTTTCTCTGTCATTATTTCCATCACTTTTGCCATCTCTTCGAATAGTTTACTTTCAAACTGCACCCCTCTATCTGATACTATTACCTCAATTGGTCCAAATTTCAATATCCATTCCTTCATTATCTTCTCTGCTACTATTTTCACAGTTGTAGAATCCAATGGGATCATTCTCGCATATTTTGTAAAATTATCAACTATCACCAAAATGTATTGATAATCTTCATTGTCTTGCAACAATTTTTCCAAGTCAACATGTACTATATTTGGATTGGTGCAGTTGCTATAATTTTCTCTAATGGCGCAGTTTGTTGCGGAAAATGACTTTTATTATTCAATAAACATGTAGTACATTTATTTATCACATCTTCCACAACCTTCTGAATTCCTATTGTTATAAACCTTGCATTAAAAGTTTGTTCTGTCTGAATAATTCTGATGTGTCCTTTCTCGTGAATTTTCTTTACCAAATCCCTTTTATAATATTCCGGGATCACTATCCTAATTGTCTTCCCTTGTATGCAGTGATGATAGTTTAAATAAAATTTAAACTTTTAAAAACCTTTAAATAGTGAAATTTGTTAAATTTAAACAGTTTTAAACTTTCAAACAGTAAGAATCGCCCAATTTAAACAGTTTTAATCTTTTAAACATCAACAAAATCAGCACATTAAAATTCAGTATTGATCATAGAAAACAATCTATAGTAGAATAAGTCTATCTTTGACACTCTTCATTTTTATCCGGTTTCGTCGGCCATCCGTTAAAATTGCGGCTCTTGAAAAACTCCTTTCACAGTTAGCTGGTGATGGTAAAATTCCCAAAAGAGCGTGCGCTGCATCTCTCAATTTCGTAAAAGACGTATTCTGGGAAAAAAATTCAAATGCCGTCTTGTCCGGAATGTTGATCTCTGAGTCGAACTTTTCGAATTCTTGAATCAGCATGAAACTTTCTGCTTTGTCCATTCTCGGCTTCTTCTTGATGACCTCATCAAATTCTTCAAACAGTTCGTCAACTGTGCTCATAGATGTTTTGCTTTGTTGCACTGGTTGAGGAACTTCTATAACTTCACCAACTTACTGGAGAATATGGCGTTCAAATGACTTTAAGTAGGTTGTACATAAGTTTTTCTTGTGATCAGTAAGTGTTCTTCGTGCTCTTTTGTTCGGATTAAGCAAACTACAACACAATAGAACGCTTGGGAAAATGCCAAAATGACGATCAAGGGAGAACACAGTGTGGAATCAGCTAAAGAACTGTTTTGCAATGTCGCATAATCTATCACTTTGACAGGCCTTAAAGCAAGCTTTTTCAAGTTCTTTAATGGTGTAAACAATGTTGTCTGCCACGGGATTTTGAGTTTCTAAGAATTTACCAAGCTTCAGTAATTTTACATGTGCTGCAAACATCTCACTAACTGGAATCACGTCCAGCAGTCTGTAGAGCTGAGGGTTAGCCTGTTGCTCACTGTTTAGAAGCATTGAATTGTTTTGGACAAATTTCAGCTGTTTATAGATACCATGCCACCACGTTGTGCAAAGTCGAGGCCCATTAACATTTCTGGAACAACAGAAATTGTTTAATTGCACAAAAAATACCATTTCATTGACTGCGTCCAAAATGGCATTGTTGAGCTTATGGGCTCCACATCCCACAAATTGAGCATATTCAAAAGCATTAACGTCGATAATATCCTGAGACATACCTTCAACCTGGAATGTATCTTGTTCAATTTCCAAATCTTGCTCTTCATCAACTTCAGAGAGTAAAATTTTGAACTTTCAGCAGCTGGCTATCATGGCATTACAATTATCCGACTGGAATGCCAAACATTTTTTAGCGTCCAAATTGCAGTTTTCAAGAATTGATTTTACTTGTTGGGCAGTAATAGCAGATTTTGTATTTGGAACAATTTGAAAATCCAAAACTTGAGACTTTGGTTCCCACTTTTTTGATATCCATGAGGCGGAAATGATTAAAATATTTTGACGAACCTGATTTGTCCAATGATCCAGTTGGATGCCATAATATTCTGCTTGTTGGACCTCTTTGATTTTCGAGTTGCTGAGTTTGTCAATGTATTTTTCGATAGTTTTGTATGCTGGCAGCTTCCTTCTTTTAATGACGTTTTCGATAAATTTCTCTATTCTTGAGCATTGAAAAAAATTCATAGGCAAAATTGTATGTGCGAATGACAAAGCAATTTCCTCCAGTAGATGCGCTTCTTGGGAGACAACATTGAATGAATTGGAAATTTGTAATTGGCGCTGGCTTGTAGATTCATTAATTTCCTTGTTTATTTCAGGAAGTGATCTTCTGAATTGATCTTCTGAATGACTTATAAAGTTCGCGGCTTTAATCCCCAGCAGACTTGAATTGCATTTTGTACAAGTATATGAGCTCTCACTGTCACTGTTGGTTGAAAGAATAATGAATTTTTCGTAANGGAAAACGCCAAAACGACGATCAAGGGAGAACACAGTGTGGAATCAGCTAAAGAACTGTTTTGCAATGTCGCATAATCTATCACTTTGACAGGCCTTAAAGCAAGCTTTTTCAAGTTCTTTAATGGTGTAAACAATGTTGTCTGCCACGGGATTTTGAGTTTCTAAGAATTTACCAAGCTTCAGTAATTTTACATGTGCTGCAAACATCTCACTAACTGGAATCACGTCCAGCAGTCTGTAGAGCTGAGGGTTAGCCTGTTGCTCACTGTTTAGAAGCATTGAATTGTTTTGGACAAATTTCAGCTGTTTATAGATACCATGCCACCACGTTGTGCAAAGTCGAGGCCCATTAACATTTCTGGAACAACAGAAATTGTTTAATTGCACAAAAAATACCATTTCATTGACCGCGTCCAAAATGGCATTGTTGAGCTTATGGGCTCCNATGCAGCCGTTTTTCTGAATTGGTTCTACCCATCTCATGTAAATGCTGACAAATTGAATGCTGTAGTAGCCGCACACGCACAGTGCTTTACTTGTTGTTTATCTTGCAAAGACACAGTGTGGAACAATGCGTTTGTCTGCCACTTGGCGTCCTTAATTTTCATTGGCTGTCCCTGAAATGCGGCATACATAAGATAACAAGCGAAACAAAAGAATAAACTTAAATCAAAGAAAACCTGAACATTATGCTTTTCTATGGAAAATAGAAATAGTTAACTTTTTCTATTTAAACAGCCATTTAAACAGTACCACTTAAATTATTTGCTTTTAATTTATACTTTGATTTAAACAGCCATTTAAACGCTGTTTAAACAGTGAATTTAAACTATCAACACTGCTTGTATGTATAGTAATCCACTTTCATTTACTTTCCACTTATACCTTTGGTAATAGCTATTTGCTTCTTTGCTTAGCTGCTTGTCTGCATTTCCCAGCTTCTCTCTTATTTCAACCATTACCATATCCATTTTTTGTTTTTGAACAGTTTTGCTTTCTTCAATTTCCTCCTTTATTACAACAGGCATTATCGTCCTGACCTTTTTTATCTGCATTAATTTCCGGAAACTCTTTATACTCATTATGAGGTAAAAAATCGAATTTTTTCTTGTTTCTCCACATCTCTTTGATATTCCGGCAATGCAGTCCAAAAATCAGCATTTTTGTGTAGGGTACCCTTCCTATGCTCTATCGTAAATTTGAACTTGTTTAAGTATTCTATCCAACGTGATACAATTGATGATTTGTCACCTGAAAATTTTTTCAGCCATGCCAAACCACTATTATCAGTCCGTACTTTAAACTTTTGTCCAATTAAAAAGCATCTAAATTTCTTAATGCATTCTACCAATGCAAGCATTTCTAATTTTGTTGTACTGTAATTTTCTTCACTGGCTTTCAATCGTCTGCTAAAGAACTGTATCAGGACCTCTCTCCCGTTTTTCATCTGATCCAAACATGCCCCTATCGCTACATTACTTGAGTCACAATCCAAAATAAATTCTTCTTTATAATCAGGTGTGTTTAGTGAAGGCATTTTCATGAGTTCATTTTTTATATTTTCTAACTGTTCTTCTTCTTTCCATGTCCACTCAAATGGTTTCAACTTCTTTAGTAACATTGTTATTATATTTGTTTTCTGAGCTATGTTTGGTAAAAACGAACCATAATAGTTAATCAAACCCATTATTCATTGTACATCTTTTTTCATTTTCAGGCTCTTAATATTTAGGATCATTTCTTTTGCATTATTCTTCATTTTAATTTTACCTTGTTGCATCTTTCTTCCTAGGAACACCACTTTGGTTTTTAAGATTTCACATTTTTTCCCATTGATGCATAATCCCATGTTATATAAAATCGTCAGTGTTCTATCTAGCTTCTTCAAATGCTCTTCTATGGTATCACTTGCAATCAGTATATCATCTATGTATGCGCACACTCCTTTCTCTATTGTCTTATTGTTTTGTTTGAGTACTTTTGTTACATATCATTGAAATGTCGCCAGCGTGTTACAGAGTCTGAAGGCCATGTACATCCATTCAAATAATCTATATGGCGTTATAAATGCTGTTTTTTCAATGTCCTTTGGTTCCATTGGCACTTGCCAATAAGCTTTACATAGATTGATACACATAAAATATCTATTCTTTGTTGCCTCATAAATCATATCATCTATCCTTGGTAATGGATATGCATCTTTCTTCGTCACATCATTCAATTTTCTATGCACAATCTATATTTATCACCCTGTTTCACAAATACTTTTGGTGAAGCATAAGGACTCTCACTTGGCCTTATAATTTTATTATCAATTAATTCATTTAGAATTGTGTTGTAGTTTTCTTTCAAATTCTCTGGTACTCTTCTACAGGGTAACCTAATCGGTTCATCCATTGTGGTAATTATCTTATACATTTCTCCAATCACCTTTCCCACACTAATTTCTCCAAAATTAAATATTTTGTTGTGCTTGTTCAGAATTCTTATTAACTCTTCTTTTCTTTTTCATTTAAATGTTGATACTCTTCTTCTTTAATTTCTGGTATCTGAAATGTCTGCGTCTCCTTTTCTGCTATTATGTTGATTGTTTTATTCACCATCTGTTTTTCGGATTTCACTCGTTTTCCTTTTATAGTCACCTTTTTTCTGTTTATGTTGACTATGTGGTTCATTGCATTTAGCACTGGTATCCATCCTTTACCTTCTTTTATCATACATAAACTCGATGGTATCAACAATCTCTTCATATTTATACCCACTTGACTATAGATCATTATCTCTATATTTACCTTGTCCATTGTTTCAATTTCACACATCTTCCAATTATTTGGCAATATCCTCACATCTTGCATCAACTTAAACATTATTGTATCCTCCACATTTTGATCTTCATAAGTTGTTATTAGTTCCTCTTGCACTGTTATTGTTCTATTATTGTAATCTATGATACACTTATTCTCCATCAGAAAGTCATTTCTAAGTATCACTTCATATGGTAATTGATTTTTCTCAGTATTGATTACTGTAAATGTTTGGTAAAATGTAGTATTCACCACTCTTATGGGTATATTTTCCAATTTACCTTTCACATCTATGTAATCTCCTGATGTGTTTATCAATCTATTGTTTTCATTGTTTAACTGTTTTCTCTGAAATCCAACTTTCATTGCACATTCATTGGTTATTATTACTGCTCCCATATCCACCATTGCATCTACCATTACACCATTAATCACAACTGTTATTGTGTTCGTTTTTAGCAGATCATTTACTATTAATACAGGTGCTCGTTTTTTTAGAGACAGTGCTCCCTCTAGTTTAAATTTTCAATTTCCGTTGATTGAGTTTCTTCCTCTTCTTCTTGTTCATCTTCATTTTCCATTAAATCCTCTTCATCAAAATATGCATCCTCCTCTTCTATCCAATTGATTTGCTGTTTACAATACTTTTTTGTGTGCCCTTTGTTACCACACATCTGACATTTCAGATCTTTTCTTTTTATCTGTTTTATCATCCCATCATTTAGTTTTATTTTTACCAATTCTTCTCATGATTTCTTGATTATTGGTTTACTTGTTGGTTTGTTGAACATTGGCATCGTCCAATTTATTGTTTGTTTCGCAATTGTTGATTTTTCACTAATCCTCGCATTACTCTCCATCATGATTTGTATTGCAAGGCCTTTCCTAATCATTTTATCCAGCTAGTAATCTGCATCACACTTAATCTGAAATTGCTTCAGATTGCATCTGGTAACCCTTTGCTAATATGTGCAAATAAATTGTACTTCGAATACCTTTGTTCTCTGGAGCTAAGTTTCAATAATCTTTCCACCTGAGACATATAGTTTCATAGGTCATCCCTACTATTCATCTTTAATCCATTCAACAACATTCTGTACTGACTTTTAAAACTTTCATTGTCATAATATTGCTGATATTCACCTATCAATTTTTTATAGTCCATCTTAATTTGTGTTTCTAGTACCAAATAATGCTGATATGCAGCACCACTTAAGTATAAAGGGAATCTTGCTGCTGCTCTTTGTTGCATAACTTTTCTTTCCTTCATGCTCATTTTGAAAATTTCTAACCATTCATTAAATGTGGGTGAATAGTTATCAACTCTTCCTGTGAATTTAGGTAATATTGCCTTACATACCAATGTATCATTGACATCATCCTCTGATAATATAGTATTTTGATATATCGGTTTGTTTTCTATTGGTTTCTCACACTTTTCTTTAACTTGTTTCATTACATTTTCCACCAACTTTGCTATAAATTCTTCTTCAGTTTGTGTACTTTTATAATCTTCTATTGTTGCTTCTATCTGTGGCCTTGCTTTGTTTAACTCACGTGATTTTTCCACTACAACGTTCTCTACCGTTTTTATTTCACCTTTCTTCAATTCAATTAACTGTAATTTGTCTTTTAAATTATCAATTTCCAATTGTTTGACTATATTCTCCTCTCTTAAGCTTACATTTTCTTCATGCAATTCCGTCATCATTTTCTGTAAGTGTTTGCTTTGAATTTTTATCTCTTTGTTTACTTCTGTCAACTTCTCAATTTGTTGCTGGAACAAATTTCTTTGTTCTGTTAACTGAAGACTTGTGTCTTCTTTTAGTTCGTCTATTAACCTTTCTTTTTCAGCATTTTTTATCTCCACTTCTATCATTTTTTCCTTCAGTTGCTCTATTTGTTTAGTCAACTCTTTTCTTTCTTTTGAATTGTTTTTGATAACTTCCATTAACCTAATTACGGTGAGATCTTTGGTCAACTCTGCTGGTTGCAATATCTGCTCCATTGGGGATTTTTTCCTTTTGGGGGACATATTCACATCTTGTATTTCGGGTGTATTCCTCATCTGAGGGGTTTTTTGAGTTCTGGGTTTACTTGTAGTTTTTTTCTTTGAATGAACCACTTTTCATTTTAGCTTTGAGTATTCTTCTGGTTGGTCCCTTTCTAAATTTTTCTGTGCTCCAGTATGGTATTAATTGTTTGTTCCCTCCTTTTCTCTTCTTCTTTTTCTTTTCCAAGTCACTACTAATTTATTCCCATCAATTTCATCCTCTTCTTTTCTGATTTTTCTCTCCAATTCTAGTGATTCAAGAAGAAACAACTATCTTAACTCAAATCTTCCTTTGCACTGTCAGGTGCCTGTCATTGTCGCCATGTAGAATCTTGCCAACCTTCCAACTAATAAAGCTTAACTTAATTTAGGAGCTGCTGTGACATTTTTCCCTCCTTGACTAGTACAGTAGGTGACAGATCCCAACTTTCCATCTCTCTTCTTTCATTCTAACTTTGAGTTGCATATTAATTACATTAATATCTGATCAACTAGTATTGGTAAGAAAACTAACAACTGTACTTTAGATACAAGACAAGAGATAGATGGTACAATGTACAGGGTAAACTACCCGACCTGAAGCAAAGCACAAAGAGGAATCAAAGAATTACAATATAACAATTAATTCCAGCTGACACTTGAACATTGAGAGAAACACCAACTGCAACGCCAGTGACTCAGTACAGTGAAATAGTGAGCATGAATACAATAGTGACAGTGTATGATACCTTATTAATTTAGTGCATTGATTGTTCTTGTTATCAATGAAGTTGTAATATAAGTGGAATTCACAACTGGGATGCATTAGCTTGTTATGCTTCCTTACATGTAATATACTTACATATAAATATTGTCGCCATGTAGAATCTTGCCAACCTTCCAACTAATAAAGCTTAACTTAATTTAGGAGCTGCTGTGACATTTTTCCCTCCTTGACTAGTACAGTAGGTGACAGATCCCAACTTTCCATCTCTCTTCTTTCATTCTAACTTTGAGTTGCATATTAATTACATTAATATCTGTTCAACTAGTATTGGTAAGAAAACTAACAACTGTACTTTAGATACAAGACAAGAGATAGATGGTACAATGTACAGGGTAAACTACCCGACCTGAAGCAAAGCACAAAGAGGAATCAAAGAATTACAATATAACAATTAATTCCAGCTGACACTTGAACATTGAGAGAAACACCAACCACAACGCCAGTGACTCAGTGCAGTGAAATAGTGTGCATGAATACGATAGTGACAGTGTATGATACCTTATTAATTTAGTGCATTGATTGTTCTTGTTATCAATGAAGTTGTAATATAAGTGGAATTCACAACTGGGATGCATTAGCTTGTTATGCTTCCTTACATGTAATATCCTTACATATAAATAAATACATGTTAACCTAAAGTACATGTGAACAACCAATGCGGTCATAACAAAAAGGGAAAGTCGTTGGTACTTTGGTCTGCTTGTAATTACACATAATGAAATCAATACAAGATAATACAAACAAGTTTTGTAATTTCCTATGAGGGCTAAATAAAAGAACATAATGTAATAATATGAACAATGCAAGATAGGAAAGCTAATACGAATAAAAACCCCTATCCTTTCACCTAACTTAAGAGCACATCAGGTAAGCACCGGCTACCAGCCACACAGCCATTTGAAAACTCCAATAAATTAAGTTGGTGGACCACCATCTCAAATACCCTAGTGCTCGAACATTTAGCTTTCCATGACAATTAATAAAATAACCTGACAAAGAAAAGTAAAGTAAATCCAATGAATTAACATCATCACCAAAATTATAAATTGCACTACTTTTATACTTGCAAATAATAAACATTCAAATATTTGGCTAGTACCTGTTAATCTAAGTTGTTGACAATTTCCAATTCTCTGATTATCCTTCGTCTACTGATTATGCACATCAGCATTAATTAGCATTTGCAACTTTGGCCTTTCACCATTTGTCAAATATACTGCCAAATTAATTAATATGAAAAAATACTGCATTATAATTTTACAAACAATTAACTAATCATAATCATGTGTTCTCCAATTAATATTTATTTCAAAGTTCAGTCTTAGTTCTTTCCTCTATTTTTCTCAACTTGACCACACATGATTGGATTATGTTACACCAGGCTCTAATATGTTTGTCTCATCTTTAAGCACTTTGGTAATATATCTCTGAAAAGTGGCAGGGGCATTACACAGGCCAAATGCCATATAGTTCCACTCATATAAACCATACTGAGTGATAATGACTGTTTTCTTAATATCAAATGGTCACATCAGCACTTGCCAGTAGACCTTGCAAAGATCAAGGCATGAAAAGAATTTATGGCAGCTTGCGTCATACAAAAGATCTCTATCTGTGGTAAGGGATAGGCATCCTTAATTGTAATATCATTTAACTTGTGGAAGTTGATACAGAGACAGTATTTCTCCCTTGTCTTATAGAGACAGTAGGTGCTGCATATGGGCTATTACTTCCTTGAATTATACCACTTTCAATGAGATCACTTAAGATTTTCTCATGCTCACCTTTGAGGTTTGCCAGGACTCCTTGTACAGGCAGATGGATAGGTTTGTCATGCTTTGTCTTGATGGCATGTTCTTCAACAATTGCTTGTCCTATGCTGATGGAACTGTAGTTGAATACTTCACTCTTGCCATGCAGTAAAGTGACTAATGATTGACACTCTGTGGCATCTAAATGTGGATGGGAGTTGGCAGAGAGTGTGGAGATTCTAACAGTATCCAATGGTCCATTGATGTTGTGGATACTGTGAAAATTGGTAGGCATGGTGTTGTGACATTCTCTACTTGGACTGGTACTGTGATAATCTCAAGGAGTTCATGATTGATGCAGACAGAAAATTTTGAGCTATTCAAAATGATGACACAGGTCTTCCCCTGCTTAACATGACATAAATCTGGCAAGAAACTGAGCAGCTTTTGGTATACACAGTGGCTCATCTCCAGTGGCAAGACTATGACAACAGAGTCAGTTAGTTGAAAGAAAATTTCTTGCTCAGGGACCATTGTCAATTGTGAGGCTTTGTTGTCTTTAATCAAGATGGTGTTTCCATAATCAATTAAACATGAGTTCCTTTCAAGAAAGTCACTACCTAAGATGATGTCATAGGGCAGCAGGTGGTGATGAGTGTTGACAACAACTAGATTCACATGAAAAAGTTCCTTATTAATCCTAAGTTCTACATCACAGACTTTTCCTTTTAGCAAGATGTTGTTTCCTGAAGCATTGATTAGGCAAACAGCAGAGGGGTCAAGTGTATCTCTGCTCATACATAATGTATTAGAGCATTCATTGCTGATAATCAAAGGATGCTCCAGTGTTCACAGTAGCATGCACAATACTTCCATTAACTTTGACAGGAATTACATTCTTCCACATCATGTTAGTGATTATGAGAACATCCTGTGCTCAGTTGCAAGGAGGCAGCACTCCAGTTAGCTTAAAGTTTCATTGAAATCATCAGGTGCAGAGTGGGGACCTTCTGTCCCAGGTTCTTCAATTAAAAATCCATTTCAATCAGTTATGATTTGGATGGTGGCACTACATGTATTTTTTAGATGGCCCTTCTGACCACATCAATAACAGTGAATAGTAGTGACTTCAAGTTTTTTCTTTAGGGGATGATCACTACTTGATGGAGTTTCTTTCATACTAAATTTTCCAGGTTCCATATTAATTTTCATCTCTTTGACATGAACTGTGGATCAGGTATATCACAGTGATAGCTTTCTTAACAATAACATGGAGGTCGTCTTTGAGAGCTCTAAGCAACTGTGGATATGCTGAGGAAATCTTTGACAGATATATGAAAAAAGGCCATTCTGAGAATATTCTGGAGACAGGTTGCACAAGTGGAACAGCCTCTCAACTTGGGTAATATAGTTGTGCATGTCATCTCCCTTTTTGAACAACATTTCACATAGCAATATTTTATACTTGTGCTTTATATGAGGAGTACAGTAATGATCTTCAAAATATCAAATCAATAGCTGATAATCAGTTTTTGTTTCATGATCCAACATCATGTATTGGTTGTAAGCAAGTTCTCACGAACACATTGGGAACTGGACAACAGCAGCATCTTGATTGGTGTGGTATTGCTTCATTGTAAGCTCAAACAGAAAAAACCATTCTTTGGATGATTGAGATATTTCATCAATATAGCCTGTGAACACAGAGTGCTTATTAAAGTATTTGTTGCCACTGGGTTTGCTGGAAAGGATTGATCAAGTAAACCATGGATGGCTAGTTGTTGCAGACCCAATAGGAGTACTTGGATAACTGATGCCAAAGACTATGTGAACAGATACAATAGACACAACAGTGGTATTAACAGGCGCCATGGGAAGCAAGGATTCATTCACAGGGCATTACAGAATTTACAAAGAGTGGATTGGAAGCTTCTGTGAACTGGGAAGACACTAAAGGCTTCCAGGAATTCATCCAGTACAGCACACATAATGTAGTCAACCAAATTTGCAGGATGATAAGGAGGAGGTACTTCTGCAGGGGTGGAGGCTGGTGAACAGGTGCCTGTAGATGCAAGATCATGAATTTGAATTTCTAGAGACATGACAGTTTCCATCATTCTTTGTTCCCTGTGCTGATATTCAATGTGCTGGGCATTCAACTCAGTTTTTAGAGCCTCAATGAATTGTTCAAATTCCATCCAAATTGTGATTTGCTGAGATAAAGACTCTTTCAAGTTTTTAATTTCTAATGTCTGAGTATCTAGACACAGTGTCTGAGCTCCACATGGACAAGAAGGGATTGGTGGATCAGTAGCTTTATTTAGAATTCATCAACAGTTCACTGGAGAGATTTGTCATGCTGGAGTGAGATTCAAGATGAGAGGTTTGCAAACTTGATTGAAAGGCACTACCCTATTTGTGTCATGTTATTTTCTAGCTCAATAAACCATCTCAGTTGTTCTCTTATCTCTCAGCTAATGTAATAACAGCATGTAATTACCATGCATTCATGCTAGCCAACAGCATAATATCATCACAGTGTAATAATTTATAGGTGTCTGTTCATGTTGCATTTGAATGAAAGGTTTTTTATAAGTACATGAATATTAAGTGCATAAATTTGAACAAATTGAAAGAGGTTTTGGAAACTGATAACATATAAAGGATAGGAGAATGAATAATTGCATAAAGGTTACATCATTGTTTATTAGGTTGACAATAAAATGAAAAGACTTTATCTAGTTGGTCAATTATCAGTAATTTAAAGCAACTGAATTTAAGAAACAGTGTAAAAATATGCTTGTAAACAATGTGGTGGTGATGGATAAGTTGCTTTGATCTAGTGGCACTTTTTTAGCTTCTACAACAAATAAAAACAAAAGCATTATTCAATTTTGCAGGATTGGATGGTGATTGTTGAATTTATTCAATCACTAGCTGACATATCATATTTTTTTATTCAATTAAAGAATTTTGTGCAAACATTGAGGGAATGCTATGCAAATTTACTTTAGTAAAAAATGCCATGGTCTAGCTTTGATAGAGATTATAAATGCTAAGCAACATAACTCAAGAAAGAAATGGGATCATGAATTAACTAACAACAAAAAGAAATTCAAGAAGAAATACTCAACTAATAAATAATGAAATAATATTTTTAAAGATATGTGATTGTTGGTTTACAAAGCACAATAATTTTTATTTTATATAGTCATTCATATCTATTCAAAAAAGCCATGTTTTAGCTGTTCATTTTTAATTAGTTGTTACATTATGGATGATGTGGTTTCACATTAGAAAACCTATTTCTTACATATCATGTTAAAGAATAGATCAAACTCATGATTATTCTGCTAAATTAAAAGGAAAGTTAAGTCAATATAGCTGTGCTTATATTTAGCAATGCAATGGGTGCTTTGATTTCACAGTGCTTTTATCACACAGGTATTCTTATTGCTGTATTTTTACCAAATATGCATTTAAATTTCAGTTTTATTCAACACTTAGACTGAAAAAGATTTGCAAGTTCAAAAAAGATGTAAAAGTCTATATCCATGTATAAACCAAAGGAAATGAAGGCCAGTGTGCAAAGTCTACAACTGTGTAAAACTAATGTTATAACAGTGTATATGGAAAGCATGTATATGTATAAATCTTACTAATAGCATCACATGTATAAGTTTTAGAGAGTGAAATTGAATCTTTTTACATAAACCATGTTAAATTTTTCAGAAAACATGTTTACTTGTAAGTCTATATTTCAAATGCCTGTAATGTTTAAGTATGACAAATATTTTTATGTTTTTTTATTTTGGATATTAGTGAAAATGTATTAAATGTATGGAATTTTTGCAAGTAAACATTTGAAAAACAAAATGTACCCTTTTGTATGCAATGCATAGATTCCTGAAAAAATATTAAATTATGTACATAGACTAGCTAAGGAAAAGAAATGCATGGAATTTTTTATAGATCAGAGAATTATTCATTTGCAAAATGTAGTATGAGTTTTCCAAATAGTCAGCTAACAATGTCATATAATGTAATGATAATGAAAAAAATGTGTACAAATAAGTAAAATAAATATGCAAACTAAATTGTCCCCATAAACATCATAAAAACTAGTGAGTCACAACAGATACTAGTAAAGTACATGTTTGTGAACCACTATCAGTCAACACAGAGTGACTAAGCAATTTCCATGACGTCACTGCAACACTGCCTGTCAATATCCAAGAGCTGGCAGAGGTCAAAAGTCTCAGTGTAACATCCTTCTCTCCATCTCTCAACCAATCAGGAAGGAGTGTAACCAACTTCTCACAGCCTTTCTTACTGTCTTTGTTAAAAATATAGGCCTCAAATAATGTATCAAAGTTGTAATTCAGCCATTAAACCCATACTTAGTGCCAATAAACTTGTGATAAATTACAATGTCACTATTCATTCTTATCCTGGTGCTACAATTGAAGAGATCTTGTAAATAATTTATTGATACCCTCAACAGAATAACATAAAGAAGGAAATCACTGCTGGAAGAAATGATGTCATGCAATCAAAGAAGAATTTAGTACTACTCTTTGAAAAAGTGATTTCCACCACATGCTATTCTTTCCAAAACTTTGAAATTACATTAAGTGAACTTGCACTGTTCCCATTTATTAAGACCTTCAACAAAGTTTCATTTGAAATAAATGTGCTAATGCATTAAAATGCTAAACAATTACATACAGTCTCTTAAAATAGCTAATATTTTTACAAAGGTGCTTATGTTAATGCAGATCTTTTTACTTGGGGCAGAATTCATTTCTCTGAGTCCAGTTATGCCATGTCATATCAGTGCTTTCAATGACTGAGTCACAGCACTCACAACCGTGGATGAAGGTCACAACCCAAGCTTCAACAGCCAGTTGCTTCTGAAGCATGCGTGCGTGCATTAATTGGTTGACAATGGCCTCATCTCTGACATGCTATTCAGGGACCTTGGCGTCTCTTTCTTCGCGTGATACCGCTTTTGTTATGCACAAGCATGAGTCATTTGTCATAGTCACTGCCTAGATGAAAGTAGGCCTACGTATCAAGTGATCTGTGAATATTGTTCCATCGTCTTATATCATCTTATCGTCGAGGAAAATTTGTCGTGCTTTGGTAAAAATTTTAGCTCAAGGAAGAAAACGAAAAATTGATTCTGAGTGTCGAGTTCTTAAGGAACAATGGAACATAGACTATTTTTTCACAGAGTCAAACAACAAGGCACTCTGAGTTATATGCAATGACACACTTGCAGTACTTAAAGAGTACAACATTCGCAGACATTATGAAACAAAGCATTTTCAAAATTCACTGGACAGTTATGTAAAGAGAAATTTGACAAATTAAAGAACAATTTATCATCAATGCAGTTTATTTTCAAGAAGAAGGCTATAGAAAATGAGGCAGCAACAAGAGCAAGCTTCCATGTTGCTCATCCTTTGGCGAAGAAAGGTAAGCCATTTCCAGATGGTAAACATATTAAACAGTGCTTAAAAGAGGTAACTAAGGAAATGTGTCCAGAAAAAGTAAAAGTAGATTTATTTTCCGCAATTAGTCTTTCTGTAAATACTGTTGTACGTAGGGTTGAAAATTATTGAAAGAAATATTAAATCACAGCTGAAAGACAAAGCCGGCAAGTTTTTATGCTTTTCTGTTGCACTTCATGAGTCAGTTGATGTATCAGACACATCCCAACTGTTATTGTTCATCAGAGGAATAAATGCGAATTATAATTTGCTGATTATAATTTGGAATGGGAAAAACTAAAATGTATAACAACAGATGGTGGCAGAAATATGTGTGTAACCAAAAACGGCTTAGTTGGGCAAATTAACAAAGCAGTTAAGAATTCTGGTGTATTGGTAATACATTGTATTCTTCATCAGTAAGCACTGTGTGAAAAGTATCTTGATTTATCATCTATATTAGACCCTGTGATTTCCATTGTTAACTACATACGATCTCATGGACTCAAACATCGCCAATTTCGTGATTTTTTGGAGGACATGAATGCTGAGTTTCCAGACCTACCTTACCATACTTCAGTAAGATGGCTTAGCTATGGAAAAATTCTGTCTAGATTTTTTCAGCTTCGAACTGAAATTGAAATATTTTTAAGTGAGAGAAGCAATTCACAGGTGTTGCTCAAAGACAGTGAATGGCTCTGGAAATTAGCATTTTCAGCTGATTTAACTATGCATCTCAATGATTTCAACCTACGGATACAAGGTGAAACTTCACTCATCTTTGATTTGTACTCAAAGGTGAAAGCTTTTCGTCAGAAATTAACACTATTTGAAAGTCAGTTAGCAAGAAGCTGCTTTACTCATTTTTCACGATGTGACAAATATAGACAGGAAGCTGCCACTCCATTTCCAAACTTGTTTGCTCAAGATGTCATTTTAGCTTTGAAACAACAGTTTGAAGAACGTTTCTCTGATCTTGATGCATATTCTTCAGAAATAAGAATTTTTGAAAATTCTGAGTTACAAATGGAAGTTATAGATTTGCAATCCAATGATATCCTGAAGAGCAAATATAATGAAGGAAATTTAACTGAATTCTACAAATGCCTTCCATCTGACCAATTTGTTTATTTAAGGAAGTTTGTCTGTGAATTCATTTCAGTTTTTGGCACTACATATTTGTGTGAGAAGACTTTTTCAAAGATGAAATACACAAAATCCTGCTACAGATCACAGTTGTCTGATGAACATTTAAATGCTTTGCTTGTTATTGGAACCACTCATTTTGAACCTCAGTTTGACAAAATTTTGTCAGAAATGAAACAATTTCATACTTCCCCTATTGATCAAAGCTAAAATACAAGTTAATTTTGGCTGATATTATATGCATTGTAATTATGTACTGAATAAATAACATTTTTTAATTATTAATTCACTGTTTATTTACATTGCATGTATTTTGGTAAAATAGATAATTTAGAACCTTGGCCCGCGAAGCTTTAAAAATTCAGCAATGTGACCGTCCGCTGGAAAACTTTGGAGACTCCTGAAACAGTAAAATAAATAAATGTACTAAAAAATTATCAGAAATAACATCTAACATTCCTGCAAACGTGCATGGGCAAAGTCCTCAATGACCCAACAAAACTAGAATCGAAAACATGTTGTGTTGTGTCTTCCTAAATTCGGTCAGTTTGCGTCACTGTTTTGAGCTAAAAAAATGGATCGGGTCACATGTGTTAAAGTTATGATTATGTCGGGTGCCTTCAAATAACTAATAAACATTTTTAACTAAATCAGTTAAACGGATACGTTAAATAAAAACATAGGCGTTAAACGTTAAATAATACGATGAAAAAAATATAAAGGCCCATCACTGGGCATGGGGCAATAGGCAGGGCATTGCAATAAATATTATAAAATGTATAATTATATTTTTACGTCAAAATTGTCGCAATAGCAATAAATGTGTTTCTTATTAGATCTTCTCTTCCAAAAGTTTTGGTAGCCGCACCTCTACAACACTAAAATATCGATTATCATTTGAAGCTATTATGAAGCTTATTTTTCTGAAAATCAATAGAACATTTAATAAAGCTAATTGTTTATGTTTCCATACTCCAGGGCTAAGTCGAAAATAGTAACAAATTTATATAAGTCGAGTAAGGTTAGAATCAAGGTTGCTGTTGATATTGATCTGAATTGATGGCAACATGTTATCAAATTTATTGATTTCAATTGATGGAGTTGATTTACAAATATTGAAAATTTCAACACTCAAGTTTCAAAATGCAATTTACCCACTGCAAACATTAGATTACATGTATTGTTTTCTATTGCAATGTACACAAGTAAGTGAATGAAAGCGATACATTCACGCTAAAGACCCAGCAACCTACTGGAATCTGCAAACTTCACTATCGCCTTCACGAATATTAGCTAGTATTATTCTGAGCATTCCTACAGTTGTTGAATGTTTGCTCATTCAAGCTGCCTTGTTCTTTCACGTTTACCTTCATTAATGCGAACATTAATAATTGTTTCCATACAAAATTAAAAAAAGCGGGAATGGTATGGCTTAATGATCCGCTCATCTCACTTATAATTATATATATATATATAACTTTTTGTTTAGTATTCATATTATATTATTGTAGTTTATGCATATATGTTAATAAATGTTGATTTTGTTGGAATAAAAACAAAAAACTTTACAAAGGTCGCGATTGATATGGTGGGTGGAGGCCATTAGCTAAATATATTAAATATTTTTCTTCTTTTAGTTTCGAACTTAGTGTACTCATTATTGATCAAATTGAATGCTGAGTTGGGGTATTTCCGAATTATTTTTTAACAAGTAAAATATAAAAGCAAATTGGGCCCAGATATGGCATTTTTCGAGAAATGCCGCTAACTTATTAGTGTTGATATATTAATCGGATTTTTATTTGTGGCAATGTTTTGAGTTACCAAAAATTTGTAGAACAGAAAAATTGATACATCTAAATGCTATAATTTCTTATGAAAATAAAATGTTATCACATATATATAAAAAAAAGCCTACCACACCACACCATCTCTAACATATTAGATCTGCTTAAATTTGACATCATTAAGCAAAAAATATGTGAAAATGTCGATCTGTAGGACGGAAGGGATAGCTTTCATTTTATATAAATTACTATTTTCCTGAAATTCACTTTAAAATGCATATCTCAAAACTTGCTAGCTCCAAATCATGCTCATTCAAAGTCAAACTAACAATTCTTTGCTTCAGAATATGTGCTTAAAATATATTAAATTTTCTGTTGGAGAAAATCTGTTGGACGGAAAATGCAACCTGAAAATGGAACTGGGAATTATTATGAATAATATAAATATTAAAACCAGCCTGTCAGAAAAAAGTATTTTGGTATACTTTGAGCATTGTTACTGGTCTACTTCGGCTTTTACGGAATATTTTAACAAAAATCCCTTCATATAGATTTCTGAAATTATGAATTACATTTCCTTTTATGTTTAACCACTCATATTACATTCAAATTATTCCATACTTCATTTTCATTTTAAAGAAAAACAGCAAACAAAATAACTATATTTCATGAAAGGTCTTTCAATAGACTAAATTATCATTCAATGAAGCATTTTTCATGTAACCAATCTTTGATTATTGACAGCTCTATTCATTTTGTCCAAGATTATTTACAATATATTTACCATTGATAAATGTCCGAATTCTACATCGTACCATTGCATTCAAATCGGTGTTTAAGTATTCAAAGATGCTATAGAAAACTCAATTGTGGGTTTACCATCTGACGAACTTGTGTGTTTCTAGAGTATCTATCAAAAGTGCGGCCCTGCCTTGATATATTTGTTGAGCAGTTGACTCAAGATTAATAATTTCTATGGCTAATTTAAATAATTATTTTGCAGAGTTGCTTACAATGTTACTATCAGATGTAATCTTTCGACGTATTATATTTTTGACAATGCCACCAATGCCATACATTGGAAATTTGCCATTATGAGCTACATTATAGTGCCACTCAAAAAACTACTCTTACTAAGTAGTAGTGAACAAGGAAAAATATACTAAGAATGAAACTGAGCTGCACATCCATCACTGGCTAAGATGATAGGCCTATGCCTCACTTTTCTACCAATTTTTTATATAGAGTGATTTCTGGCCATATAAATGAACCTATTCAAGATAAATTTCCGTTGTGGTTGCTAATGGGATTTTTTAATTTCATAATTGTTTCCATAAAATCTGTAAGCTGTAGAAATGCTGAAGAATACATTGTCAGAATCATGTCGCATAATTGTGCTTCTTGAAGCATGAAATATAAAAACGAATTTCTTTACAGAACAAAGGTTTTTATTTTACCATGTCCACCCAATGATCACTGCCACACGAATTCATTTATTTGAAGATGGTGCTTGCCTTGTGAGCCAAATTTGCTCTCACATAAAAATGATGTATGTATGGTTTTAATCAAGAACAAATTTCCGTCTCACATATACGAATATTGATGATTTTTCAAATTGCTCTAGACCGAAAATCTCTTGCCACACAACTTAAACTTAACGATGAACTTCACGTTCATAAAAGTAGGCGTTGTTGATATGTTATGTAGTTTCACAAACAAATATTTTAATTGCCTCATTGAAAACCAAACTTATTATATATAAAATCTCTAGGTCGGAATTTTTAGAATTATTAGTGGAAAATCGACATCATTGCATACGCAAAAAAATGATAAAAACACAAACCATAGGATGATCATATTTCAGATATACTTTTACGAATACCTGATTATATACATAAATATATCAAAAAGGAGCAGAATGAACCTGGGCACCCCACAATTACTATTAGTATTGATACTTTTCATAATAAATATGATTCAATATGTTCAGGTTAGATGCCTTCAAATCCTTCACATAGTTTAGTTTCCTCTAAATAATTGAATAAGTCTAGAATTTTAAAAACCACACAAAAACAGCAGTTTCATATTGTAGTTTAACAAAATCTATTTTCAAAAGCAAATGGAATGGCCTTAACCATTAATAGCATCTACTTTCTCGACAATTCAATTATAAATTACAACACTTTGCTTTGCTGTTAGCAGTTCGTAGTTCATTTATATATAAATAGTTGGAAGTTGGAATAATCTTAGACTATTTATAGCGGCTAAGTCTGTTAGTAGCAGTAAATCAGATAAACTCATACTGTGCCATGTGCACAACATGCAGCCCTGGTTGAACTTGTTTATGAGCCTGTTATTGCAAAGTGTGCACATCAATGCTAGACAAAAGCTGTGGAACATGGGCATTAGTTCACTAATGCTTACGGTAAAGAAGAAACACAGTTTCTTAGTCAGGCTTAATAATGGCTGCATACGGTAGGCTAGATATGTGCTCATTGTATTTGAGGTCTATGTACATGTGAAAACATTTTTCTTATAGAAATTTGAATTGAGCTGAGACGGATAATTATCTAAGATATGACATGCATTTCTGAGTTACAAAAAATTTATTTTAGAATTTCAGTTATGGATTTGCTCATGAGCATCGTCATCACGTGAGGCAGGCGACCAAACAAGTTCGTCTCGTGATCAATCACCACATCAATCTTTGAGTGCTCTAGTAGATATCCCGCAAATATTTGAAAGCAAGCATGTACATCCTCTGCTAGCGTTTTCGAAAAAGGAAATCGGAGGAAACATGAGGTCATTTAGCTCGACATGGTATTCCCAATTCAAATGGACTGAATACAGAAAACAACGCAATGCAATCTTTTGTTTTTACTGCCGATATGTTGGTTCAAAGAGTGCTGATTCTAGTTTTACGACAAAAGTGTTTTCTCACGGGAAACCAATAAAGAGAAATGTACGAAATATCAGAATTCAGAAAACCATAAAACTGCAATGGTGAAGAGCTCTCTGCAGCGACAAGCAAGAACAGGAGATACCATAGCCCAGCACAAAAACACATCCTTGCTGAGTTTGACGTTTTTCTGTTCTGTGTGAAGCATAACATCCCACTTTGTGGTCACCGAGAAAGAAAAGAAGAGCTTAACCGGGGTAACTTTCTTGGTTCCTGTAAACTGATTTGCAAATGCAAGTTATGTTTGAGAGTCTTAACAGAACAAAAAACGCGAAGATGACAGTAGTATAATAATAAGGCAAGGAGATGCCACTTTTTTCTGATTGGTCGAGAGGTGGAGGCAAGGAGGTGCCACTTTTTTGTGATTGGTCGAGAGGGGTGGCCTTTGACCTGAGGCTTCGTGGATATTGGCGGGGGTGTTTTACTGACGTCATGCATGTACTTTTACTAGTTGTGTACGACTATGTGTTTTGTAAAATCAATCAATTTAATCATTTTGCGTAAATGTATTTTTTTGAAAAAGTGTTAGTCTTTTTGTAATTAAAAATGTTTTGCGAGTTTCATGACATCTAATTGATTTGGTTTTGAAATGCGCTATGTATTCATTTGCGATTATCAAAATTTACTCGTTGACTGAAACAATGCGAATGTTAACGTTTTAACATTGTAAAGCTGTGTATAGCATTGAAAGCGTTTTGTTTTTAGTTTAGAAATTTTTGAGATTCATTTTCCACTTTGTAGATCAATACATAAATGCATATGTTAGGAATAATATTATCAACGATTTTTATATTCTTTCTTAAGGTTTATACAATACGTGTGTTATTAGCTAATTTTCTCAGAATTCTGCATCTCATGAGCGTTTGAAAATTCATACAATTTATTATTTTGAAAAGCAAGAAAANAACAATGCGAATGTTAACGTTTTAACATTGTAAAGCTGTGTATAGCATTGAAAGCGTTTTGTTTTTAGTTTAGAAATTTTTGAGATTCATTTTCCACTTTGTAGATCAATACATAAATGCATATGTTAGGAATAATATTATCAACGATTTTTATATTCTTTTTTAAGGTTTATACAATACGTGTGCTATTATCTAATTTTCTCAGAATTCTGCATTTCATGAGCGTTTGAAAATTCATACAATTTATTATTTTGAAAAGCAAGAAAAATGATAATTTTTTACTTAATGCACTTTGTGTCAAGCCGAGGTATTTATTTGTTGCGAGATTTTGTTCTTTCAGTTGGCATCTCATAAATGTTTAATACTATTTGGGAAAGCAAACAAATTTTTATTATGTAAAGTCTAATAAATATATCATTTTTTAACCACATACACTTTCTGTGAAACAATTCAAACCTTTGTTAAACATTGATTGTATTCAGCGTATTGAAATATTTCAGTTTTATAAATAAAATCTGTATATATATATATATATATCTGTATAAAGTAAAATCTGAATTTACAATAAAAATTACTCATATTTTTGTGCATTTCGGGGTTACTCTACCAGTCAACGGACTGAAGAGTGGGTGGCAACAGATCAGCTCTGGCACTTCCCCTAGAAGTGTGCTGCTGGCTTAATCATGCTTGTCCTCTGGCGACCCCTGGCACGCAGAGTGCTGATCTGTGTTGAGTCTGATCAGCAGAGAGTGAAGCCGAAGGCCGAGCTTCATGAGAGGGTTGCGCCTCTCTACAGCTTTCGCCAACCAAGGCTACTCACTGAGGTAACTCGTGAGCACCTACCATCTGCCTGTTATAGAGATCCTGATTATTTTGGAGATATTTAACACTTGTAGTGCAAAGCACCAAGTGACGTCCTAAAATCTCCATAACTTAGAATGTCAGATCATAACTAAAACCCATGACAAAGCAAAGCTTTCTCATAGGTAAGGCTCAGCAAATGCTGGCCTAGGCCTATCTAGAGGCCAGAGACAGAGGAAAAAATCCTCTGTATAACTGCCCTCGTAGACGCACTCTACGGCTCTGGGCATAGACGTCGCCGTCTGCTCCACAGAACAGACAGTCTCACATCATCATCACCGCCCCCATATGTGCAAAGCACACATGGTTGCACCTTCTTATACCCTATTGTTTAACGTCCACTCTAGGTTCGGGACTCCGCAAAGCGACGCGCCCATCAAGTATTGGCTCAGCGTCTCCGCCTATCCAGGAACCACCACGAGGAGGTTACTCTCCAGGACGATTCAGGCATAGCCCTTGGGTTCCCAATTACATGTAGAGGTTTTAGCACCACATTGAACAATGTGTCACATGTAACAGTTCTTTGTAAATCAAAACATTTCATTTTCCCTCTAATGCTAAGTAGTTATGGGTGAAGACGCATATATTTTTTGTTTTGGTGACATGTTATCATTTTCAAACAAAATCTCAATTGAGATTAATCTAGCCTGCCTTGAACCAGGGGTACTTTGCTATCTTTTGAGGTAGGGGAAGGGGCTCAATAATATATTACTATAGAAATTATTCCATACGTTCGCAAAATTTTTGAGATGTTATACTATATAATTGAGAACAAATGATGAGAAGTTGTGATGTTATGTTCATTAAACCTGTACTGGTAAAGTATTTCTCATACCCGCATCCATCCATAAGAGGTTCATGTGTATACCCTTACTGGCTTTACCTTTAACAGTTTTACACATACCCGTAGTTTCAATTTACAAAAACTAGTTACTCTAACTACAACACAACAAAAACTATAAAAAAATTAAAAATCAATTGTAATTCCAACATATGACCAATAAGGTTCTTACTTAGTCACCGACCTAGCAGCCACCTTCATTTGGATGTGATGATTAGAAAGCGACATTAGGTAACTGAATAAACCCGACCAGATTTCTGTTAAGGCTCAGTACTACTTAGCGCTGGAAATGTAATCAAAGCTTAATTCTTTTGATAACAAATGTACTGATGTTAATCACAATTCAGGTAGTTAATATTCTGATCGGATTGAGTTCCAGTCCATGTTAAGTCAATATTGTCAATCTCTAATAATTAAGTTGGTAGCAGCTTAACTAATAGAATAGAGATCTCGCAGTAGGGATCCAGAGTCGGGTGCGACAGCACCTCCTCAGTGGCCCCACTGATGCCATATGAGACTAAAGGTGTGTTCCCACTATCAATTTTATCATCTGTCAAGAAATCGGTGATAAAAGTCTATAGACTGAACACTCCATCTGCTTTTTTATCAGCTGATAAAAGTCGATAGTCTGAACGCTCCATTCGATTTTTTGGCAAAACAGCTAAATTATTGTCATCTGATAATTTATCAGCTGATAAAAGTCGATAGTCTGAACAGTGCTGAAACTAGTCGAATAGCTACTTGAAACTAATTACTTACTTCTCAAGTAGGGAACAGACTTCCAAAACGTAAATTATTGTCGTTGAAATATTTCAACTTTAAAATATGCAACATTGTTTACATTTCAAAACAGACCAATCAATAAACAGATGTTGTTATTTTTCTTACTGGCAATCAAAAGATGATAATTATCATAAATTATAATTTATCACCTGATAAAAAATCGATAGTCTGAACGCTCTTCCAACTCTCCTTTTTCTGATAAAAATCGGATGATAAAAAAATCGCCAATCTGAACGAAAATAATTGCATTTTCGACTAAAATCTGCTGATAAAAGTCGATAGTGGGAACACACCTTAATTCATATTTAATCCCGTAGAAATATTAAATACAAATTTGCTCATATAATAAAAGTGTTGTGTATTTTACTTAGTGGTGGCGACAAGATAATACTATAATTTAGCCTATCATGATCATGTATTGACAATTTACAGTAGAATTTACTAAAGTGAAGCCAAAAAACACCTCATTCACGGACCAACATTTAATGAAATATGTTATGTTAGCAAATGATTACAGTTTTAGAATCTTAATCATGTTAGCAATTTTTGAAGAATTCGCTTTTTTATATTGTGCAAAAATTATATTAGAAAATGAGACAACTTAGTATAAACAATAGAATTCCTACCAAAGCCTTCCATACTTTATATATATATATATATACATATATATATATNTGACTTGTATATTAACCATTAATTTAGATGCTACCGTTTGAAATTCATGTGTAAATGCACATTGCGTTTGTTTCCTACAGAATTCCCCCCAACAACAGTGATGATAAACTAGTCCGATAGACAAATTTAATAGTATGATATATATGATTATTATAAGCAAAGTGTAGAATAAATTACATTTTTGTCTTGTCTTAAACACGTATGTGGGTTTTACCACGTACGTTTATTAAATATTATTATTAATATTTATTTTTTATTTGGAAATATTTTTCGATTCCACTTTTTAAACAAGTATGTAAATTATTTTTACTTGGAAATATTTTTCGATTGTACTTTTTAAAAAATGTAATTATGTGGGAAAGTAAAAACTAAAAAAGTAAAAAAAATGCAAACTAAATTAGGCCACATAAATAACACAAAAACTAGTAAAAGTACATCCATGACGTCAGTAAAACACCCCCAGCAATATCCACGACGTCTCAGGTCAAAGGCCACCCCTCTCGACCAATCACAAAAAAGTGACACCTCCTTCTCCCCACCTCTCGACCAATCAGAAAAAAGTGACACGGGAAGGACTCGGATATATACTACTAATATTAACTTTTTAAAATAAAAATAACTTAGATTATTGATTTAACTGTCACAACATTGAATCATTGTGAAAACTGAATAATGTGTTAAAATGAAGATATCTTTACGTCACAAGCATTGAACAAAATGCAAACTTCATGACAATTTTAGTATGAACTTTAAAAATGAGAAAGAAATTGTACATACACTTAAATTCGACAATATTAACTAAAACACATAAAAAGAAAACCATTAAAACTTTGAAATACAAAAAATTCTGAATATACAACAAAAAATTGTCTCATATTTGGTTATCTGGGTAGAAAAATGGAAAGACTTTTCTCAAGCTCCGTGTATTTGCCACATCCTAATAAAAGAAGCTAATGTTGTCCATTACTTCTTGTTCAGTGATTTTGTTTGGATCATTCTTATTTATCCTCATCACCATTACAATTTCTACTCTCTTTGTAATATTTCTTCTCCCAGATATCTTACCACACTATATTGTTAACACCCGAGAATAGCATTACTGCTTTTGGAGTACAGCTTTTGATTTTGTTCCTTAGATCTCTTAGTCATATGTGAATAGGTTTTCCTTGTGTGTACAGTTGGTATGGGGTTATCGTCCCTTTGATGTACACTCTTTCACAATCATCATTATTCAACATTATCTCCTTCAATCTCTTGTAATCATCACGTTATATCACCATTTTTGCTTCTCTTTTGTGTTTACCTGTGATTTAAATTCATGTAAGAATGCTTTGGCGACTTTGACCTCCTTTGGCATTCTCCATCATGGGAGGATCATTGGTGTCAATATCATTTCCAGCAGCATGTATATTAAAATTTTTGTTTCAATCTGTCTTTATATGTGTTCATATGGGCCTGTTGTTGTTGGCACCATTGCTAATGTAGTATAATCCAAATGAAATCAGAAATATGCTGCAAACTTTGCAAGAAGAGATTAAGACCGAAAAAAAATTGATTAAAAATGTTGTAATTAAATCAATTGTTATTATTTCAGATTTATTTGTAAAATGCAACTAAGAAACAATATGTTTCAAAAAAGAGATATTTGTGGTTGTCAATAAAAATACCTTTGACTAAATGATGCTTACATTATTTTTGGCCACCATCTTGGCAGAAAGTTTAAATTTGAATCGATAGGTTCTTCTTTTGGAAATACTATAAATAGATTAAAACACTGTAAGAAGTTGATAAAGAATTTTACTTAGAATTTCTTATTTTATTTCACATTAATGGTTTGAATATTTAGTACGATGTTGAGCTAATCAAGTGGTGTTTAGTAGTGGTCTGGATACATCACAGGGAACGATTCTAGGGTCCCTGTGCCAGATCACGAAATTGCACATAGGTTAGGTGTAGGGGTTTTCTCTTGATTGGCTGACTGACATTTCACTTCTACATGTATTAGATAATTAACTGTCAGCAAATGGTTGGATTACTGAACCTTAGGAATTATCTTAATACTATTTTAGATCCAAATTAATGACCCATAATTGACTGATAAAGTGACCGTACATGTAGTAAATTATAA
>CABFPE010000390.1:53137-66597 GCA_900660155.1 Hofstenia miamia | reverse complement strand
TATATATATGTGTGTTTTTCTAATAAACTTGATGTTTAAAAATCATCATCAATACAAAAATGAACTTGCAAAGAATGAATCTCTTTATATTTCAAAGTTTAATAAGGGTAATGGGATTTTGGTAACTGATAAAAGTAAGTATTTTCAAAAAATGAATGAAATTCTCAAAGATAATACTAAGTTTGCAGAGGTCAATGATAATAAAAGATTAAAATAGAACATTTTCATCCATTAAGAAGAAAAATTTAACAAGGAATTATTTAAAATGGTTAATGATAATGAATTACCACTTGAACTATATAAGCTATTTCACAGTTCAGAATGTCAACCAAGCCGATCGTATAGTCTACCTAAAATTCATAAAAGTAACAAAGATCCATCATTTAGAAAAAGAAAATTTATTAAGAAAAAGAAGAAGAAGAAGAAGAAGAAGAAGAAGAAGAAATGTCTATATTTAGAGTTGATTTGGACAATATAAAATACGATTTACAATTCTAAATAGTGTCAAAAAAATAAATACACAAGTACAAAAACAAATATACGCGCACACAAATGAATATTTACAAAGGCAATTATAACTAATGGCCTCGACTATGGCGAATTTATATTCAGTCAATTTAATAGTCAGTATTATAAAATTTAAAACCTCGCCATTTGTATTTAAGTCTTTCTTTTGTATAACTATGGAAGCGTTTATTTATTTTGTCTTTGAATATTCTGATTTTATTGATTTGTTTTATAAATTTGGGTATATTATTCCATATATTTATTGATGTATTGAGAAATGAATTTTTCATTATTTCTTGTTGTATTTAAGAGGTTTAATTTTTAGTGTTCTATAATTATGTCTAAATGATATTTTGGAGGATAAAACATTAGATTTGTTGTAGGAAACAATATTATTAAATATTTTAAAGAAAGTAGTAAACACGTTTTTATAAGTTATACACTGTGGATTTAGAAAAGATTTTGTTAAATTTTTTATTTCTGCATTCTTGTTATGTAAATGATTAACTGCTATTTTTATAGCCCAATTTATTTGTACATTGATTTTATTCAAAAGTTGTTGATTTATGTCAGCACATAGTATGTTTCCATAATTAAAGTGACTTAGTATTAATGTGTTAATTAATTGAATCTTTGCTTTGGTTGAAAGTTGTTGAGATATA
This sequence comes from Hofstenia miamia, assembly GCA_900660155.1. Taxonomy (NCBI): domain Eukaryota; kingdom Metazoa; phylum Xenacoelomorpha; order Acoela; family Hofsteniidae; genus Hofstenia; species Hofstenia miamia. The sequence goes on along the minus strand of CABFPE010000390.1, from coordinate 65,428 downwards.
TTGCTGAGAGCCTTAATTGAAATAGCCATTTTCTTTATAACATTATTTATTTGCTTATTAAATTAATTTGAGAATCAAAAATTATACCTGCATATTTGAAGGAATTAACTTGTTCAATGTATGTATCATTAAATTTTTTTTTATATTGAGAAGTGCTTGTGTTGTTATCATTAGATTTAGGACTAATTATACAAAATTGTGTTTTAAATGGGTTTAATCTCAGCCTTAATGATGCAAAATATTGTGCAAGATAAAGGCCATTCTCTTCAAGTACTTTTATGGCAATTTCAGGAGACTTATGTGAACTAAATATCATAGTATCATCAGCATATTGTATGACATTACATGTAATCTGATTGCTCAAATTGTTTACATACATGTTGAATAGTAATGGTCCTAAATTTGTTCCTTGTGGAACACCATTTTTAATAAAAATGCAGTCAGTTAAAATTCCATTTAACTCTTTGTCTATGATAATGAAGATATCTATCTATCTATTAAGTCTGCACATTTGTTTGTTAAGCCCATAATTTTTATTTTTTTAATTAAAATTTTGTGGTTTATAGAATCAAATGCCTTTGATAAATCTAAACATGCAACTGCTGAAAACTCATCTAAATTGATACTATTTCTCCAATGTTCTGTAGCTGATAACAAAGCATCATTAGTAGATATATACTTATGAAAACCATATTGATTTTGCAAATACAGATTATGTTTACATAAATGTTTGTTAATTTAATTAAAAAGAAGTCATTCAAAAATCTTAATAATTGGTGCTGTAACTGAAATAAGTCTATAGTTCAAACAATCTTTTGGGTCATCTTTTTTAAATAATGGAGTAATATTTGCCAATTTTAATTAGTCAGGAAAAATCAAATGTTTAATTAGTGCATTTATAATGTAACAAAGTGGTCCTGCTATTATATCTAGAGCAATTTTTAGATACCAAAGATGGAATCATAGAGGGGCATTAGATTTATTCTTTAAAGATTGGATAGATTTGATAATTTCTAGCTTAGTAACATATCTGAAAGCAAAAGACAGGGCTATGGGTTGCATTTAATTGCTATCAAAAAGAGTATTTATGCCATTATAATTGCCTAAGTTGACAAATACTTCATTGAATATGTTACTCAAGTCCTTATTGTTAGTGAATATCTTTCCTTTATACTTAATTTTTTCCATTTTTTCATTTTTTCTTTGTTTCTTATTTAGTAAATTATTTATAAAGTCCCATTTACCTTTTTGAGAGGAAATATTTTGAAATTGAAGATGGGAATACTTGTTATACACTTTTCTTGTGTAAATATTACACATATTACATGCATTTTTGTAAGCATTATTTTAGGTTGGTGTTTGACAATTTTTTAATTCCTTCCCTTTAGATTTCTTTTGTTTGATTAACTCTATGAATTTGCATCTATCCATGGCTTTGAGACCTTTTTAGGAAGATTATCAATTTTTCCATAACATAAATATTCTTTTCAGGGCAGTAAATGTCTAAATAGAATTATAAAGTTTAATTAAAGTTATTGAACATTTTGTTCAGTTGTTTTAGACCAATTTTCGTTTTGAAAATAGGTTACAAGATTTATTATATTTTTCTGACTTTTCTCTTATTTTGATCCAGTATCTAGATGGATAGTTAACCTTTTGCTTATTAGAATAAGTTATTATGAGACAATGGTCAGAATAAGGGCATTCAGAGCAAATATATTTATAAATAGAGTTGTTCTCTGAAACCATAAAATAATCAATCAAGGTTTGACTATTTGCAGAAATTCTTGATGGAATATGTTGATTTATTAATGAAATGTTGAATGTTGAATGGAAAATTGTAGCTTAGTTTTTTCATTATTATTCAAAAAAATCAAATTCCAGTCACCCATTAGCATAATGTTTGCATTTATGACTTAATGCTGTAATTTCTTTTTCTATTTGTGCAAAGAAATTTTTCAAATGAGCTTTGTTTTGACAATAAAATATATTCATGAGCTGCATACTATTGTATTTAAGCAGATCTTGGATGTTGACACATAGACTTTCATATGTTCTATTGCTTAACATGTTTTTTGTAAGTTTAGGTTTTAATTTTTATCAACTAAAAACATAACACTGCCTCCCTTTGTTTTATTGTAGTGTAAGGTATGATTTCTATCTGTTCTAAATAGTTTGAATTTGGAATCATGAATTGACCAGAGGGAATATTTATGATCATTTGTAATCCATTTTTCAAATACTCCAAGGACAACATTTAACCAAAGTTCTTGTATGAATGGATTGAATTCATTATTTTTGATGTGAAGTTGTCATTTACAAACATTCTGGTAAAAAAAACAATAGACCATATCATAAGACTAATTCCAGAGAATGAAATATCTATCATAAAACCCTAAGAATATTATTGAATATTGGTTGTTTAAACATTAAATTTATATTTAATGAAAGTATTTTTGAGCAGATAGATGGAATGGCAATCAGATCACCACCCCAGATAACAATTTTGGTTGTTTTTACGTTGTTTATAGTTGTTTCATACTTTTGGTTGTTGCAGCAACCACTAACATCATAATAACAACTTTAGTAAAAAATCATCAGTGAGCAGATGCTTGCAAATTTAACTCACTTTGTTATTTTATTACAAGATCTTTTATATAAAAAAGGATTTGCAAAACCTTTTTCAAAGTTTTTAATTTGTGAAAAATTAAAATATACCAGAAAAGTGAATTTTCAAAATAATTTATTCATGAATATTTGGACACCTTGACATTGACTGTTAAATATCATAAGTTGCAATTGAGCTGAAGAGATTTTTCACAACTTAAGAAAGTACTATTTCAAAAATGTGCTTAATTTTAGATTTTTAAATTTTTGTTAAATTTGCCAGATTTTTATGCTCATTGTTATCATTTATATACAAGACATTTATTTAAATCTTTAACAAATGTTTGTATTGAATATGCTTAACAGTATCTCAAAGACAGTGGTCTGCCCTTTGTTGGGATTGTGTTTGTTTAAACAGCAATGTTTGAACTGCTTAGCAATATAAAATTTTATTTTGCATACAAAAGTCATGCTAAAACAAGCATGTGACAACATAAAACAATGTTGTTACGGCCTCAAAATATTGCTGTTTCATGAATAAAAAACAACCAAAAAGCAACTAAATGTGATGTTGTTGAAGCAACGTTGTTTCAACCAATGAAATGGTACCATTTCAACGTTAAAACAACGTTGTTTTTGACACATAAAACAACCACATAACAACCCAAAACAACGTTGTTTAGACCTTAAATTGTTATCTGGGACTAGGTCCAACTATATGATCCTTTGCCATGGATATCATCAAAAAGAACATATATGGCTTAAAAATCACAAAGCCCATTACATATCATAGATATGTTGATGACATTTTTACTATATTTGAAAACCAAGATGATGTTGAAAATTTAAAGAACTTTATCAATAAATGATTAAAAAAGTTACAATTTACAACTGAATACCTGGTGAACAATAAATTAAACTTGCTGGATGTTGCAATAATGTACAATAACCATTCCTACAAAACTAAAATGTACTGAAAACCAACAAATACCAATGTTTACATTCCATTTCATTCATATTGTGACTCAAAGTATAAAATTAATACCATCAAATACTTACTTAACTGTATAATCAAAATTTCTTCTAATTATCAGAATTTAATTGAATCAATCTCTGAATTATATGCAATTTTGAAAAACAATGGCTATTCACATCAATTAAGTATGAGGTATGTTGATCAACAGCTAACAAAGAAACCTGAAGTAATATGTAACCAAGATCAATCTAATGATAAAGAACCAATACATTGAAAGTTGCCATATATTGAAGAGCACTAACAACTGCTAAATTTAAGAATAAATAAAGTTAATGTGAAATTAAGATGCACAAGAATAAGAAAAAATTTGAAACTAAGAAGACCTGTAATATATTTCACAATAAAGATCTGATTCAAGAGATGCTTGTTTCCTCAATTGTATACAAGTTTATATGTGAAGAATGTCACCATTCTTACATTGGTTAAACAAAGTGACATCTTCAAACGTGGGTTAATGAAGATCTATCAGGGCACTCAAATAAACAAAGACTAATGAATAAACAAAGAATGACCAACATATTGAATATCTTTTAGTGTATGCATATTTAACAAAATTAAATTTAGTTAATTGTAAATTATATTACAACATAGAATAAATTACAGCATAGAATATATCTGAGCACAATAGTATCAATATATATATATATATATATATATATATATATATATATTCAGGCTTCAGACACAAAATTTTAGCCTTTGTTGAATGTATTAATGAATTTCTTGTTAAAGTTGTAATGCTTTAATGTAACAAGGATGTTCATGAGTGCATAAGCATCACTTCCTTTTTTCTTCTTTTCTGAAGTTCTTCTAAGGAAGCACTAGGTGAAAGACTCACATAACAATTTGTATATTGACATATCCCACATTTTCTCACTCTCCATTAAGTTGAGATGTCATCAATCAATTTGGACTACTCTTGTTGTTGCACAGAATGGTTGCATGTTCATTACAAATGCTATATATTTCTATTTGTAAAATTTTTATTACAACTTTAATATGCTCACATATTTACTCAGTCATTCCTTGGAATATTTGATTGTGAAATAAAAGCTATTACAGAATGCATTCTTAACTATATTTGCTAGACAATTTTATATTAAATTTTTTGGATTGTAGTTAGTCAATAATTGAGTTGACACTGAGTAGCAAATGCAACCAACTCAAATTCTCTATAAATATTGTGTTATTTTTTTATCAAAAAGCTTCTAATTCAAAACTGTGTACAATGAATGTATTGCTTAAGCTAATTGTCATAAATATTCAGTATTAAAAAGCTATACTTTTTGTAATATTATTACATATTGTTATTACATATTACTGAAGAAATTGCAAAATATTGCCCTGTCATTTTCATGAAAATATTTAAATATTGATGGGATCTAAATTTAAAGTATTTATTAAATTCCCTAAAACAATTTTTGTTTTTCGTAATATTTATATTTGTTTATAAAGAGGAAATACAAATGATCCATTCTTAAGGAGAATTCTGCAGCAAATCACCAAACGTTCTTATATACTTTTAAAGATAGCATAGGGACGTTTAAGTAATATTTCTATTTTACTTGATGATAATTCTGTCCTTTCCTATTTCGGTAAGAATTTCATAAAGTTTTTCTTAGAATAACGATTGTCGGATAGTCTTGCACGCAGTTGGGACATATAAATTTTTGCGGCTAATAAATAAATCAAATGTCACAAGTGGAGGCGTTACATATTGAGGCTAAGCAAAGTGATGGTGGCTACTATAAGGTTTCATTCTCTTAATTGCGATTAGACTAATTTAATTTAGGCCTACGTACGAAATCTCCAACCAGAAGGCATTATTGTTAGTTTTGAGAATAAGTTTGTAATTTTTATCGATTACTGTAATTATTTTTTTGTAGTAGGCAAGTCGAAAAATTGATTCCCTTTGCTGATGCCAGATATTCTTGTGCAAATTTGTCACGGTCTAAGGAATACCAGTCAGACGATGATGTTGAGATTTTTTTAGCTCCTGAGGGTGAAATTAGTTGTTGGTATAAAGCAAAAATTAAAATGAAAAAAGAAAAGGTATTTGAATGATATAATTTTTTAGTTAATTTAGTATTAGTTTTATGTTGTTGAATTTGTTTATGACGGTCAGATCAGAAAGGAAATTTTACCTGAAGAGAACGTCAGACAACCTAACATCAAGTAATATATAATAGCATAATATTTAGCTTATATTGATTTTAGAAAGCCATTAGCTTATGATAGCTTTATCATTCAGAAATTTCCTGAAGAAGACCATGATTTATTAGATAGGTACATTTTTAAGTTTCTTGAATTTCACTTTATGCAAGTTTAGTGCACGAGATGAATCAGTTCACAAAGAATTTTTAAACAGTGTTGGTTCTTGTGCGTTCAATTCTGTAGGCAACAATATTATTGTCATTGTATGTGTTTTTGTTTTTAACATTTTTAAATTTGTTTTAGTCATTAGATCCTGATGTAGCCAAAAAAGTTAGCCTTATGTTTAATATTCATATTCGCTTCATAAGAATACGCACAGTTCTACATAAACAAATAAAAGAAGCTACATCAAAATTAGAAGTATGTGAATGTTTCCTTTTATTTTTGTAAGTTGAATTTAGACCAATAAAACGGGTATTAAAGCTGCGTTTACAGAAGAATTCGAAATTTGTCCTGATTTCGTTGGTTTAGCAATAGGTAGTCGAGGACATAATATTACCCAAGCCCGAAGAATTGATGGCGTATACAGTGTGGAATTCGATCAAGACACAGAAAATACAAAATGCACTTTTAAAATTGCTGGAGTGTGTTTTATATTTTAATTTAAATAATGATAATTTTTTAGTAAATTGGAGTAGGGAAATATCCATGGAATTTATTAAATTATCATTCGCATTAAATTTATACTCATTTTGATTACGCATGTACATACATATTATTATATTTTATTTCATTTATTACATTTTGCAAATAGTTTTTTGAGTTTCTTTTAAATTTCTTCCTTTGAATGTATTGATAAATTCTGTCTAATTTTCATTTCAAACATATTTTTTAATGAGTTTATCATAAGTTTAGATTTTGAATTTTGAATTTGATTTCAATAGGCAACTAAAGAAGCTGTTGAAAAAGCCCGCCGAATGGTGGAATATATGGAGGAGTCTATAATGGTTCCAGAAAATCTGATTTCACGCCTTATTGGTCGAAATGGCCACATGCTCCAAGAAATTGTTGACAAAACACAAGTTGTTAAAATTCGTATTGATGATCGATCGCAGTTTGATCAAGAAGTTAGAGATAAGGTATAAATATCTATTAGTTGGTTTTGATTCATTCTTATTTAGGGTCTCGTTCCTCTTCGCTGCATTGCAAATAGAGACTCATTTGAATTGGCCGAAATGATGATTAATTATCAAATAAAAATGTTAATGAATATTGAACAGATAAAGGGTGAACGGGAATCGCTTGAAGAACGACTGAAAGAGGAAGGCATCGAAACCTTTGTTAGGCGGCCTTTTCCCAGAAGACCATATGATGGCCCCCCTCCAAGAGGTGGCGGTTATCGTGGTTCATATAGAGAAGAAAGGCCTTCACGTCGCCGAAACTTTAATTCCGACGAAGATAATCGCGGGCGAAGAGGATATGGCCGAGGAAACCGTAATTACCGTGAAGATCGTATTCAAAGAGATGATGAACAAAATCTTGGTGATGCGGAAGCATTGCCCAAGGGGAGAGGAAGAAATAATCGTGCTCGAAATAATGGTATATCCTTTACAAATGCATTATAGCATAAAATTGAATGGGCTTCAATCTTGTTAAAAACTACGAAATTAATCCTTGTTTCCTAGAATAATCAGGTGTTTTGATTGGATTAGTCACTTTTCATATTATCAGTAGACATTCTTTTCTTTACCCAATATATCTACAAAAGTTCTGATTTTCTAAATCTAAATTAAATACCTATAAATTAGAATGTCTTAGATGTTGTAATAGACTACTATACCTCGTTTTTTTAAAGAGGTCACATTTTTTCAGAAATTGTGGTCACCCTGAATAATTGTAAATTGGGCCTATTTCTCGTTTAGGCTAATACAATTTTCTAAGGAAATTCCAAATTTCTTTTTAGTAAAAGTATCAAACAACAATGATTTTCAAGTTTTAAAAATGCAGTTTTAGTAGGGGTATAGTGTATATAGTATATTAGATTTTGGATTTCTCAGTAGATAAAAATACACTGGGAGTTGTGTACATTATATATTCGGCCATGGATTAACGTGTTAACAGAATTAATATTTCTCGTGATAACTTGAAATAATCTTTGCTACAAAATCATTTTAAGCAAGCTAATTGAAATATCTGGTGATCGTATTCCTTAGATTGAGTAAAATACCATTCGCATTCTTAACACTTATTAGGCGTTAGATTTGAAGAATTTGAATAGAGTTTTAATATATGACATATGCAAATGTGTAGAATCTGATTGATATCTTCCGAAAGTCTCACTTATTCGGCAATTTATATATTTCCACGTCTGCATGTGGTAGTAACAAAGAAGCTAATCTGAAAATTTTAATTTTCAAACTTATGTTGACCGCGAGGCCTCCTGCTGTTCCAGTCATAAAAATCCTTTAGAATTTAAGCTGTTGGATTCAATACCAACATTTTGTCTCAATCACAGAACTTCGAAAAATGTTGAAAATTTTGGATCTATTGCTCATTCTGCCAAATCTCTATTCTTTTTGAAGCTAATTTTTCAATAATTGAATAGTTTTGCAAAGCATCCTATCATTTCCAAGTCGATATTGGCAGCTCATCCCTCTATATCCGACTATAGAACTTATTTCGTTTTTTCACTTTTCCCTTTTCATTTGTCCATAGACTTTGTAAATATCTTTTGCTTGTAATCATCAACTATTGGCTTAATTCAGTTATTGTGTAAAAGTGGTTTTCATAGTTTTTAATTTTTAACAATAATTTAATTGTTGCAACTCTGCCAAACGTGTATTTCGTAGAAATGTTTCTTGTGTTTCGTTTACCGTTAGCATAATATATTAATAATACTTTCTTTTGAATGGAATACACATTCTGCAGTTTTTTCCGATTATTTTTCATTTGCTGTGGATTCACTACTCTTTAATAAAGCAGTGCCATTCCTAACCCGTAAATCAATTTGCTCAATTTCGTAATTCACGAAATCTGTGTAGTTGACTTCTTTAAATTTATTTTAGAATTTCCGAATGAAGATGGGGGTGATGATGGAGCTAGACGTCGACGTCAAATGGGAGACGATAAAACTATTGTTGATGGTAATTTTATTAAGTTCTCGATTAAATTTTTTGAATGTTTTTAATTTTACAATATTGTAACGCATTTTAAGAGTTTCAGCCTATCATATTTAAATGGCATATTCCGACGAAAAAGAAATTCACAGGAGTCTGACATTCACTTGGCTCAAGTTTTCTTTAAAGCTGGCTACTATGGATAATCACATTTGAATTGAAAATAGTTATTTACTAGGTTTGTGCTCCGAAAACCCGTTGGCAGCGCCAAAACAGAAATATTGGGATACCAATTGTAATGATGCTACATTTTTGTTCATGTGTATATTAATATTCTCTCTGGAATAGCAAATTATTGCGAAAATACTAGAATTTTTTTATTAAATATCCTTTCTCTATGCGTTTCATTAAAATTTTAACTATGTTTACAAAATCTATTATGAAAATGATTATAAATGTATGGCATTATAAAGAGTTAAATAATGTAATTTATTTCCACACTTTGCACTATGTTTTAGGGGGTTACTTAAAGATTATTTATAACTGTGTTTTGATAATATTCTATATGAAGGAATACTCGGAATTTTAATTCAGGATGTGGAGCGGTCCTAAATCAATGTTATTTATCAACCGAATTATATTTTATATAAACACTGCTGAAATTTTTTAGAGGCCCCACAAGGTAAACCAGCTCGAAATCCTCGTCGTGGTAAGAAGCAGCAAAATCCAAAAAATCAGAACCATGTCGGAGGGGACACTCAGAATGCCACTGCCACCGAGGTTTGTATAATCGAGACATTTTTATTAAAATTGTTAAATATTGAGATTCATAATTATGATTGCATTTGGTTTTAGAAATGATGTAAGTATTTTTCATTCATTCCAAATCATTTCTATTTGTGGTTTATAGTGATGCATCTTCGGTTCCCTTCATTGACATAGTTGAATTCGAAAGAAATTGCGTTTTTGTGTTAACACGAATTGTGATTTTTTCGACTATTTTGTTTACCTTTTTGTATAAGCAATAGATATCAGGTTCTTGCAGTTTTGGAATGAGATTTAGTCTATGAAACTTTTTGCTGTGTGTCGCCTACTTTATTGCATTGAATATATTTTGATAAAAAACTTTTTTTTCGATTTTTAGTTATTTTTCTCTATGATCTCCACAATTTCGAAAGTAACATTTTGTTTTTTTGGTAGAAAGAATTGATTTATCTGTGTCAGGCATACTTACCTTTATTGTAAAGCTTCCAAGAAAGATTTTTATTTGTAGAGTTGGTCACTAAAACGGTTTTCATGGTTTTTCTTGGTGAAGAGATTTCAAGAAATTTCAATTTTGCATGCTGTTTACTAATTTCATAAATATTTCAGAATTCTTGACAAGCGAATTTTGAAGATATCGCATTGCATTACTAATTTTCATAAAAATTTCATCAATGAACCCATTAAGTTGCCAATTTTTTGAAACTTTAAAATTTTATAAAAACTGGTGAACGGAAAAAGGAAAGGTAAAAAAATTGTATACACTCTCAGCAAGACAATTTGTACAGACCCTTCAAAAAAATGGGTTAATTTTTACAGAAATTGGGGACAGTATTTGAAGGAACAGTTAGACACTTCTTTATATTGCCATCTGAATCGAATGTTCGAATGGCGTTTTGTATGTATGGGACGAATCTGTGCCTTCGACTTTGGAAAGTCGATCTTCGGTTTCAAAGAAAACGATCAAAACAACGAAAATCGAAGGCATAAAAATACTTATCTATAAAATTATCGCTATTTTTCTAGCGACATTTCTTATAACGACTTAAATTTCAATACTTTGCACTTCTATCGATATTATTGTATGAATACATTTACATTTTACAGTTTAGCTATATTGAAAATTTAAAAGTAGTGAGCAATTCTCACTGCACCAAAAGAATATGTATGCGTTTTACTAATCGCAAGTTTGGCAATAGTGAACATTCGATAACGGTGAATGTTATAATAATCATGCTATGTCTCTTGCCGAACTCTGCTGTATATGTAAACAACAAGCAGTTCTGTATATATATATATATATATATATATATATGTGTGTGTGTGTGTGTGTGTATATATACATATTGCAATACAAATGGAGGTTTCTTAGGCTCCGACTTTCGGTTTCTCAAAAATTCAAAGTTACCTTTTTCTTTCACTAGTTTTTTCTCCTATATAAATTTAGTTTTACGAATCGATTTTGTGCATTTCTTACTATAGAAAAATACCTCGTTGACGAAGACTTTTTTCCTATTCAACTTCAAATAGAGATTTATCATTTACATGCACAATTCAAGCTTTCCATCAACACAATTTTTATCTCTTTTAAAATTTAGTAGATCTGTTTACATTTTTCCAATGTGATTTTTTTTGTTGTTGATCTGCGCATGCACTGTTTGCCAATCATGAGTATTAGATATGTATTCTTTCATTATTGCATTTTTTGAGAATCTGTAAGTGTCTTGAACGCATGCCCCAAAATACATTCCAGTGTTCTGCGAAAAATGGCTTGCTAGAATAAACGGATTTTGCAATTCGAGATATCTCTAAAATATTTTATTAAACGTATTTTTTGTTGGTTTTTTATTGGCGCTATTCAGTAGGCGTCTTTTGGGTTTTTTCATGTAATATCTTTATCCATTTAGTCTGTGCAAAATGGTGGCTCAACTCAATAATAAATTCAACTTTATTACCTAATAACTCTTTTTGATACTCAATTGGACTTCCGGGTGCCGAAGCTCGTTTCGTTTAATTTCGTTGCGATTAACCAGTTTGGAAGAGTGCTTTTCAGTTTTATCATTATGTTTGTATATTAAATGTGCAAATAAATTTTTATTTGTAGTTTATAACCAGTTTTTAATACAAGTTTTGTTTCTTAACTAATTTTCTTCGGATTTGTATTTGTAAGTCACACATGATATTTTTTGCCTTGCGTTTTCAATTTCAGTTGTGTTATTTTTATTGAACGTTTTCGTTGTTTGTTCATGTGCAGCAAATCTTTTGTTGTTTTTGGAGGTTGTTTCCTGGAAGTTATTTACGAATGCATCAATTGCGGTCATAGGTTAGACGCTTTTGTCAACATTTATATACTGTGCAATGAAATATAACGCATTAGACTGGCATTCGTATCTTCTTACATTTAACTAATTATATTTAATGGGAATTTAGCATTGCAATATTTCGGATGTGACGATAATTGTATAATTTATCCTCGTCATCGTCACTGAAAATCAAAAAAATTTTAAATGTTTTTGTATCATTAGTTTATAGGTGATATAAACAATGCACAGGGAAAAAAATTTGCTCTAGCTTTCTTCTAGGATAAATAAATAATTAGTCCTATATTTAGTACTT
>CABFPE010000390.1:40082-52137 GCA_900660155.1 Hofstenia miamia | reverse complement strand
ATATATATATATATATATATATTATTGAAAGCCTAAAATTATTAGACAAATGCTTTCCGAATTGGGTATATTTCAAGGCCTCAGCAAGACGAATTCCACAAAATTTGAAAATATATAACCAATATTAATTACAAGATTATGCCCAAATTTGTTTAAGTTTAGATTGGTTAAAAAAATGTAGGTTTTTCCCAACATATTGTTGGTAAATATTATTCAAGTTATTCGCTCAATACGGTCAGAGTCCTAAATTTAGTACTAATTGAAAAAATTTTTTTACTGACAAAAATATATTTTAATTTAAAGTTTAGTTTAAAGCAAATATGCACTTAGATATATATTCAAAACAATTGAGGCTATCTGAAGCTTAAATATCATGTATTAGTCAAAGTAAATTTATTGCTCAATGTATACAAAAAATCTACAAACTAACACGTTACAAAAGAATAATAAAATGTAAACAAATATTTAACTACAAATGCTAATATAATCAATGTTTGTGTAGGTGCTCAATGTTGGATGGATGTTTCGGATGCATGAAGTGTATTACCGTCCCCTAATGTATGCTGTTTTATTACAAAAAGAAACTTAACTTGTTTTCTTGTCATCACAATGTAATTGCAATAGTTCCAATTCTAAAGATAACAGAAACAAAGGAAAAATTGCGGGTAGTGAAACTAACATAATCATTACTTTAATGCACAGCTAGAAATAGTGTGAATTTGTCTCTGTAGGCCCATGATGTAAACATGTTTATAAAAAGTATTAAATTTAGTACTTGGACGCTGACGAGGTTATGGGGCATTTTTAAGAGTTTAGTTGTGTATTAATTAAAAGTTGCGATTTCGGGTATGAAGAAAAAATCGAGAAATTTTGTTGTAGCTTTTCATTTTAAGTCTTGTAAAATCAATCAACTGCGCAAATATTTGAAAATGTTTTCAACGAAATCAAATATTTTGTTTCTTTTAAATTGTAAGCATTTAGTTCGCCTTTGCTATTTTGTATTTTTTAGCATTTATTCAATTAGATGAAGCACGTTTGCTCTGTTCTTGCAGGTCTTTCAGATTTGTACTGCTTATGTGCAGTTATATGGTTACTCACACTAAAAGATACCTTATTTTTATTATTGAAGATGTTTAACTATCTTCTGCCGAACTTTTTTCACTTTTAATACCGAGGGGTGTCTTAACAGCAACCTCTACAAAATCAATTTGTTCATCACCAAGCAGCGAAACTTAGCTGGACTAAAGATAAATATGAAAGATTTCGCAAAAATAAAAAATACATGGCTTTTCCTTCCGTTTAGTAAAAAATTTTTTCTACTTAGGAAATTATAATGATATAAATACTTACATAGACATTAATGAAGTACAACCTGCGGTCTTCCTCTTTCCGATTCTTGACAAAGTTTGAAATGGTGAAACCTATTCAGTTTTTAACGAGTAAATCAGGCGGTCTATGATTTTCACTAAAAATTGTTCATTATTTTATAGGTGAGCCACTTTTGTACTTTATAACCGCGGGTATATTAGGCATTCGATGTTTCCTGACCAATTAAAATTAGCAATTGTTTGAATTATAGGCCTATTTCTAATTTGTAAGATTTATTAGACGCCATTTTAAACATTTATGTAAACATAATATGCTCTCAAATTCAATGTTTTTCGCAAGTATATTTCTACAAATGATTCATCAAAAGCTTTTGACCGCATTTTATTTATAAAAATATGTGCTATTCAGTTCACATGTCTCCTGAAATTGTTATAAAAGGTCTCAAAGAAAATGGATTTTTTTTGCACAGTATTCTGCTTCAGTATAACTAACAAACCGTAATTCCACTGGGGCATAAAATGTCAATACTGCACTGAGGTGGCGGATCGGTCCTCTTTTCTATTTCAAACTATCATAACAAATTTGAGTATAAAAATGATAATTTTACTTTTATTTTCACTAATTACCAAGTAGCTAACGCAATCTATGAACTGAAAACTAATAAGTCAAGCGGCCCTACTCAACAACTAAAGTTAGTTCGAAAGCCTTAAGCTTTATATTTAATGAATGCATCAAAGCCAATGTTTTCCCAGATTACTTCAAGCAAACACTTGCTACACCAATTTTTGAAATAGATAATCCTCAATTCCCTAAAAATTCCAGGCCCATATCAATAACCTCACCGCTAAGCAAAGTTTTTGAGACTTGCGATGCCCTTGTACAAACAATCGAAAAATGGGGACACCTTCTTAATTCTAATTAATTGAAGTAAAGTGAAATATCTGTATTTATAGTTGTTTTTACAGTATAAAATTCTGTTTACAACTCTAAATAGGGTCAAAAATTTGTAGCTATCGCTTCCCTTGACCTATCTAAGGCTTGTGATTCTATTAATAACGACATTTTATTAAAAAAGTTATTCAAGCTAAGTTTTTTTCAATCAGTATATGTCTTCTATCAAATAACTTAAGCAATAGGATGCAACGAGTGAATTAAATAGCACATTATCTAAAGGGCTATCTGTAAAAAAATTGTATTCCTCAGGGACCTCTGCTATATGCAAATGACAAAGAAAGTAACTGACTGTGAAATTGTACAGTTTGCAGATGATAAATTAACATTCAAAAATATATTCTTTGGTTTTATATGCAATTGAATTTGTGACATCATCAATTTGGACGGGGGTTGAAAAGAGCCTAAATATATTGAGCATTAATAATAGAATGAAACAGTTTATTTAACTCATTACTCTCTAATTATTGTCAGAGTTACTCTATCAGAACAAAAATAAAGATCAACCAGTATTACATAACCAGTGCAGTCATTTTCATAATTTTGATGAACAAACAATTTTATAAATGAATGAAGAAATTACAAATATGTCAAAAATCAAATCCATAGAAATTAAATCACTTTCGAGATCAAAGTTCAAGGAAATTAAAAAATAGCAAAGAAATTTCAGAATTTGCAACCACTTGTCCTACGCCGAGAGGAACCATTTTTCAACCCCAGCATCAATGTCTCTTGTAATTTATGCGGCCTTTTATACAGTATATAATAATATTCGTACATTATTGCATTACATTTTGAAAATATAGCACCAAATGGAAATTTAATAATTTTGGTATTTTAAGTTTGACCTCTGACCCATTCCCCATTGGGAGTATGACACTGATTTTCTCCACAAACATGAATTTTCTTTTATAGAACAAACTGTGCTGTTGATAACATTTTATTTCTACATAGATATTAGGGGTGAAAAATTAATAAAAACTTATCATAGTACTAAAATATATAGGGGTCACCCTGTTGTAAATTTTTTTAGGCCTGACATTTGCTTTTGACAAACCTGACCCTTATCAATAATGACTTAATCAACTTAGTTGCATAAATATTTTGATATCTAGCAAAATGTTAATTGTTTTAAATGCATTCTACTGTAGTAAGGTAGGCTGAGACAAGGTTAAGCTTTTTTCTGACTGGTCAAGAAGAGGGTAGTGGAATGTTACACTCTGACTCTGTTTTAGGTCATGGATATTGACGGGGATGTTTTGTGATATTTACAGGAGGCCAATTTAGTTTGCAGGTTTTATTTTACTTTATTAATATATTTTATATTTTTGTTAATATAAATGGCATTGCTAGCTGACTAATTGGGCACTGTGGTAATAAATTACTGACTAAACTCCTATTATGTTTTTGCAAAATGATTAATTTTCTTATCCATTAAAAATACATATGTTTCTAATGATTAACAATTGTTGTAATTAAATTCATTTCTCTGCTAAAGAATATCAAATTGCCACGGTGGATTTATCACAAGTTGATGAAAATGAGGAAAAACGGGTTATTCTCCATCCTAACAGTAAGCTGGCTTCAGTTTTTCACACCAGACTTTGTGAGTCAACATATTCAAGGATGGTGAATGAGCTTGCAAATTATATCACTATGTACGTGCATAATGGCTCTGGATTGATTTTCAATGGGAAATCTACACATTACATTCAGGGGGTTACATTTTGTTTTTCATTTATGATGCTATTTTATTGTAAAAATTCCATATGCTTAATTCATTTTTTGCTAATATCCAATGTACAAAATGGAAAAATATTCGTCATACTTAAACATTGTCAGGCATATGAAATATCGACTTACATGATAAAGGCAATTTCACTTTCCAAAAAATTAAATATGATTTATGTAAAAAGATGCAATTTCACTTTCTAAAAAATTATACATGCAATGCTATTAGTAAGATTTATACATATACATGCTTTCATTAATACACTAGTATGATATTAGTTTTACACAATGGTCTTCTCTTTGCATTTCTTTTTGGTTTATACGGATTTTCAGGGTTGTACACATTTGTAGACTGTTACATATTTTGTCGACTTAGCACATTTTTCAGTTGTATTTGATTTATGACTCCTGCATGTTTGTATAGATGACATGCATTTTCTGCTTTTCACTGCTTTTGTAATTCCATGCACAAATTCCTTATCTGCCTGTATTGCATTTGGTATAGAAATGATGACACATTCATTATTCACCATCTTGTATTTGATGTCTTTTCTCTTGCATTGCGTAATTGCCATAGAAGTGAGAATACGTTTTTCCAGATGATTTACCATTCTTGTAGTTGACATAGTGCTTTACACTTGATTTCCCATCTGTAGATATGAATTCTTCTTGTCAAATTAGTTACAACTCCATTATGAGATCACCTTCTAAATGCACAATTACTTGTAAATGGATAGTAAATAGTGTATTATTCACATGTAAAGAATATAGGTGCATGGTATTTAGAACACAAATCACTAAGAATTTTCAGAAAATTATGAAATAATATTTTATAGGTCAATATAGTAATAAACTATGTCTATAAAATCATTTAACCATTATATAAACTATACTATGAATTGAAAATTTAATACATATTTGGTTAATATCATCCAAATGACACAACAAAGTGAAAATCAATGTGTATAAATTGGTTTCAGTAAGTTGCTAGTTATAAAAATAGGAAATTTAAATAAGATATTCAACATAGAAAAATCAATATGTATAATTTAGTTTAAAGTGGAAATTTAAAAACATACTCAGTTAAACATGAAAAATTATAATATAGATAGTTTATGAAAACAAAAGTATCTACATATCTTGTTATTTGCATGTAGATGTATTTGAAATCAACAATCTGAAACACATTGACTTTAATCTTTGACTTGTCACCATTTTGTGCTGTTCTTTTATGCTGTGGAAAATCCCCATGCTAAGGCATGAATCTCTACATTGTGTGACAAGATTAGCCATCAATTATTAACAAGGAAGCATCTCTTTGATTCCATCACTAAAATTACTAGTTTCTTTATACAGCAATTGTAAAAAAACACACAAACTAGTTTGAAATAATAAAGTGCTTTGTTAGAAAACAAATGGAGGAATGATTAATAATTTCTTTTACTAATTTGAATAACACACTCAAGAAAGCAAATAACAATGGTAGAGTAAGCAATTTATTATATAAATACAAATGAATGCTTGTAATGTGTACTCATTTTTATAAAAATAGGTAGAAACATGAATTATTTGAAACTATATGCTTCACTTAAAAAATAGGAATGTAAATATGTGGGTTAAAGATTTATTTAAAATAAAAGTGTAAGAGAACAAAAAAATTATTAGAAAATAGACATCAAATCACTAAGAATTTTGTGAAAATTATGAATTAATAGTGTATTGCTCAATAGAGTGAAAAAACAATACCTATAAAATTGCTTAACCATGGTATAAACTCTACTATGACTTGAAAATTTATTGCAAGAAGAAGAGGAAATGGAATTGGCAGAAGTAGAAAATTTAAATTAAAGGGAGCGCCCTCTCTGAAAAACCGAGCACCTGTACTAATAGTGACCGATCTACTAAAAACGAATACAATAACAATTGTTATTAATGGAGTGATGGTAGAAGTGACAGTAGATACGGGAGCAGTGATATCCATAATAACGGATGAATGTGCAAAGAAAGTTGGTTTTCAAAGAAAACAATTAAACAATGAGAAAAATAGGTTAATAAATGCTTCTGGAGATTACATTGACGTGAAAGGTAAGCTGGAAAATATACCAGTGAGAGTGGCAAATATGACATTTCAACAAACTTTTACGGTAATTGATACAGAGAGAAACCAGTTGCCATATGAAGTAATATTGGGTAATGATTTTCTCACAAACAATAAGTGCATTATAAACTAAAAGGATAGAATGATAACTGTACAAGAAGAGGTAATAACAACATATGAAGATCGCGATATGGATGACACAATAGTATTCAAGCTAACAGAGGAGGTGAAAATTTTGCCAAATAATTGGAGAATGGATGTATATGGCATTTGGACTTTGTAATGCACCAGTGACGTTTCAACAGTATGTAATGAAAGTGTTAAAACAAAAGAATAAAAAAATGGAAGACAGAGTGTGCGCTTACATAGACAATATATTAATCGCGAGTGATATGGTAGATGAGCATTTAGAAAAATTGGACAGAACGTTAATGATTCTCTATAATGCCAGACTGAGGGTGAATGGAAAAAAATGCGAAATTTTAAAAACAGAAGTGGTATTTTTGGGAAGAAGAATATGAAAAGGCGAAATTAAAATGAAAAACAATGCAAAGGAAATGATTTTAAATATTAAAAGCCCAAAAACAAAGAAGGACATACAGAGAATAATGGGGTTCATCAACTATTATGGATCATTCATACCAAATATAGCTCAGAAAACAACTAGAATAACAGCATTGCTTAAAAAATCCAAACCATTTGAATGAACATGGAGAGAAGAGGAACAATTAGAAAACATCAAAAATGAACTTGCTAAAATGCCATCATTAAACACACCTGATTATGAAGAAGAGTTTATATTAGATTGTGATGCAAGCAATTTTGCAATCAGAGCTTGTTTGGGACAAATGAAAAATGGAAGAGAAGTACCTATACAATTCTTTAGTCAACGATTAAGAACAAGTGAAGAAAATTATGGATCAACAAAGTTGGAGATGTTAGCATTAGTAGAAAGTATAAAGAAATTTAGATACTTTTTAATCAGACAGAAGTTTAAAGTGCAAACAGATAATAGTGGATTGGTGTGGCTCAAGAAATTTTCAGGAAATAAGTCGTCAATTGTGTCGAGGTGGATAGAGTATCTAAACAAATTTAGATTCACAATCAAACATAGAAAAGTTATGCTACATAAAAATGCTGACTTCTGGACTGCGCTACCAGAATATCAAAGAGACGTAGAAAAGCAGGAAGGAGAGAAAAAGAAATTTGATTTTTTGCCACATAGCGAATACCACGAACTACCAGACATCAATGCAGATAAAAAGGGTCAAGCAATAATGCCCATTACAATTAAAGAGGAAATCAACGAGAGTGAAATTGTCAAAAAACAGAGAACAGATTTGATAATGATGGAGATATGAAGAAAATTGGAAGACAGTAATGAACAGATAAGCAAGGAAGCAAATAGTTATTTCCAGAGATATACATGGAAAATAAATAAAAATGGGTGACTATATGTACATGGAAAAACACTAAGAATAGTGATTCCAGAATACTACAAAAGGGAACTGGTAAGGAAAACTCATGAAAAAGGACACATTGGAATAATCCAAACTGAACAAACATTTAATGCAAGATTTATAACGATTGGAGTTAGAAAAGTGGTAGAGGACGTTATTAATAAATGTACCATGTGCCTGTTAAATAATAAGAGTCACTTTCCAAGGCAAACAGCACCATTGGAAAAAATAATAGCAACTGCACCAAATCAAATAGTACATGTCAATCTAGAAAAATTGTCACAAGACAATGAAGGGTACCAATATATTCTGGTAATAGTAGACAATTTTACAAAATATGCAAGGATAATTCCATTGGATTCCACGACAGCAAAAATCGTGGCAGAAAAAATAATGAAAGAGTGGATATTAAAATTCGGACCCATGGAAGTAATAATATCTGACAGAGGTGTGCAATTTGAAAGGAAATTGTTTGAAGAAATGGCAAAATTGTTAGAAATAATGACAGAGAAAACAACAGCTTACTACCCACATGCAAATGGGGCAGTGGAAAGCTTAAATAGAACAATGATTAAATTGATCAGAGTGTTAACATCGAGGATTGGTGGAAAAGATTGGAGAGAGGTAATAGAAATGGTAGAGTACTATTACAACACCTCAGTACATTCTACTACAGGGACAACACCTTTCAAAGCAATGTACAGCAGAGAGGCAGCTACGCTGATATCTTTGCAATACAGTAATTATTTGGACAAACCAGATAATGAATATATTAAGAAGATAAAAATTCAATTAACAGGAATCCATGAGGCGATGTGTCACAATACGAAAAAGTCTGCGATAAGACAGCAGAGAAATTTTAACAAGAAAATTTATGGAAAGCCACACAAGAAGGGTGATAAGGTTTACGCATACACATTATTGAGAACATACAACATAAACCAGGTAAGAAAATTAAAAACATAGTGGTCAGGGCCATTTGTCATTTCACAAACATTACTGAATAATAATTACAAACTAAGTGATGGTAGAATTTTACACTTTCAAAATTTAAAAAGGGCAACAAAGGACATAGAACAAACGAAATTAAATGAAGATGCACAATTTAAATTTATAGAAAATAATGATTGTATATATTGTGAAATGGATGATCTCGACAGCATAGCAGAAGAAGAATTTCAAGAAGAGTACAACCCTATGCAGGGAGATGATGAAGTCAAGAGAAGAGTAATGCCCCAGAGGGCTGTAAAAAATAAAAATAAATATGACCCAGAGATATGGGATTTAAATTTAGTAACTCCATTTAGATTAGATAATGAAAAGGACCAACAGCAGATCACCATTGAAGAGCAGAAGGATACGCAGGAAATCCCCGAAATCTGATTGTCAGTTAAAGGGCGTGACGAGGGGAGAGAATTCTAGCAGTCATGGTGGAAGCACAAGGTCTCCGCAATCTGATTGTCAATTAAGGGGCATGAGGATGGAGCAGTCTTCACCAGTTAATAGAAGAAGACGAGTGGGACGAAAATCTCCACAATCTGATTGTCATTTAAAGGGCATGAGGATGGAGAGACTAACACTGATGAATAAAAGAAGAAGGGTATGAAGGAGATCTCCGCAATCTGATTGTCAGTTAAAGGGCATGAGGATGGAGACAACACCAAAGAGATCACCCTCCACCAAATGTCATTTAAAGGGCAGGCGGCTAAGAGAGGGCCATCATCAGGATACCGATCATCATTTAAAGGGTGTGAGGTTGGATCAAAAATCAAGCTCATCAATGGAACACTCCCCCAAATCCAGTGGAACTCAAAGTCAACTAAAGGCTGGAGAGTACAAAGCTATGTGAATAAGTCCTCAACTGCAATTAAAGGCAGCAGGTACTGAAGTCTGTGGTCAATACGTTGACCCGGACATTCAAGAGATCAGTGAAGAATCGGAAATGGACATTTCAGAACAACTGTCAACAAGTTCATTTACAACTCACAGTTCACAGCCATTCACACACAGGCAATCATCTACCACAACAAAGTTGTCCAGATCAGAGGAGCAAGAAAGCAGAATGACAAAAATTGGGAAAGATAAATCCACCCATACTTTATAGTGAACAGAAAAATACGTTACAAATCACAGGATAATTTGTCACCAGAGACAAAACGGTTTTTACAACAGAACTCAGTGACAAAAGAAACAGAGGCATCAGTGATTCCCATTGTAATCAACAAACAGAATAGGCCAGTGTGCAACATGATTATAGCATATTCAAGAGACATGAAGGAAACATTTAACTGGCCTTACTTCAAAAGTACAGTTCATATAACGTTTGAAGAAAAATTCACACTAAAAGATGTCCAGAAGTTAATTAAGAATAAAAACAAGCTGATAGAGAAATGTGAACAGGTCAATTTAGACAAGGAGCACTTAATGATGATATACTTCATTAAACAAGCGGAAATGGTATTGAGAAATTTGGAAGAACATATCGAAGAAATGCTAAAAATGGCTAAACAATACAAAACAAAAGTGATAATAATAGTCAGAATGTGAGAAGGAGAGGAAGTACCAGAATTCCTACAAAACTTAGAAGAAAAATTGGAAAATGTGTTTATAATAGAGAAAAGTGGTGAAGCAATCTCAGAGATGATTAATACGGATTTGCAAATAAACAACATTGCACCAGCAGAAAAGATAATGGTTGAGCTGAAAATAGTGATTGATATGTATTATCAAGTAAAAACCATGGAGATGCTTGGAATAAGAGAAAATCTAGAAGAAACAAGAAACCTGTACATAAAATGTAGCATGAACCAGACACTGGAACATCTAAAGAGTATCATGAATGTGTGGAAAGAAATGAAAACTGAGAAGCCTGTACATGGAGAATGGCCCAAAATTGACATAATATCACCAATAAAAACCTACCATAAAACAGTGGAGATAGCATTGATGGAAATTAGAAAGGTGTACAAGATGGAAGCAAAACGAAATTTCAGAAACATGATTTTTGAAGAAGTTAATGCACCACATATAAGAGCATGGACATCAATATGGATATTGAGTATAGCTTTGACGAATAATGAAAAGCTAGTATTGCCAATCAGAAGAAAAGAACGGAAAGCCATGGCAAAGAATAAAAAGTATGAAATAGCAGTAGCTCCTATACTGGTCAACATAAAACAGTGGTTGCTACAGTACGTAGAAATATTGTCACTATCACTGACTAAGAAAGTTCAACAGAAGTTTGAAAAGTTTTATACACAATTGCTGACACAACAACATATGTTAGGCAGACTGAGTGTGGTAGAACTTGCCAACAAAATGGGAATATGTCCCATGGAGATCTATATATTAAATGACGAAGCCAAGAAATTTATGTGGGGTGCAACTTCGAATACGAAACTAAAATCATTAAAGCAGCAACCATGGCTAACAACACGCAATTTAATTAAGAGAGAAAGTGCTAGCACACTGGAAACGATTAAAGAGATTGAAAGAAAAGAAATTAATAGGATGATTACGCAAGAGATGAAGAAGTACGTTCGTGAATATCCTCAATGTGCATACATGAAAATAATTAAAAAATCGGAAATAATGAGAAAAGAAGGTGAGAATCAACTGATAGAAATTATTGAGATGGTTAGCAAGTCACAAGAGGAAATGCGGATGGAGGAAATCTTGTTACAAACAAACACAATCACACTAACCCCTGAAACTCAAAAAGAAATAGACAAGATTAACATGGAAAAATGGGGTGAAAGAGAGCCTAGCAAGATATCATGGGTGGATACAGACGACGAATGCTTATTAGTGGAAATAACAGTGAGAAGAGAAAAAACAGACAATATAGTGCAGAGAATTTATGGTGAAGTTTACGAAAAAGAAACAAAATCAATGATAAAGATATTGTGTACTGAAGCATTCATGAAACAAGAAATTAACAAGATGCTACAACCACAAAACCAATTGGCAGTTGATATAGAGTGCATCACTTCAAAAATTGTGATAAAAGCTGAAACTGCTCAAAACTTAATGAAGCATGGACTGACAAACATGTTTTGGGAAAACATCAAAACAAGTAAGAACAACTACCCCACTATGTTTGGGATGGCAACTACATCTAAAATGGATGGCTCATATGAAGAAATGGAGAAGTATACAATGACGACGCTATTAAAATGTACGCTGCCACCAACCATCTCAATACCAATGTTATTACCTATATGGAGATTGAAAAACAAAAAGCTGGTGAAAGCATTGTGGCATGAAGAGAATACTTACGTAAACAGATTGGAAGAAGCAGAGAAGATTGTCAGAGATGAATGATATAGAAAATCAAAAGAGATGTTAATGTGGAACAATAACAAAGAGAGAGTGTATATTGAAGGAGAAGTTACCCCATACGACCTGTATTGTAAAGGCGACGCCATACACAAACAAGATTGAAAAAAGAGAGACACAAACAGTCATGTTATTCTCTGGAATAAAC
>CABFPE010000390.1:1909-23788 GCA_900660155.1 Hofstenia miamia | reverse complement strand
TACTATGGGTTTTATACTGAGCGCCCGCGACCACCGATTTTCCCCATACTTAGCGCCCGCATGCAGTTCGGCCGATTAACGTCAAAAAATCACAAATTTAGTATGCGTGATAGCTTTATGGTTCATTTAATAGCTACACACCAAATTTGGGCTCAGGAGAAGCAATTCTCAAAAAATATATAAAAAATGAAAAAATGAAAAATGTTTTTGAAAAAATTGAATTTATTGCCATTTCAACAGTTATGAATGTGTTTTGGAACTAATTTTTACATTTTCAAAAAATTTGAGCGTTCAATATCTGATATTATTTTCAGGTTAATATTGACAGTTCTTCCCAGTGAAAATGAGATCCGCTTCCGGCCATGTCAAAAATTCCGATTTCAACCGAAATATGTCCGATTTTGGTCAGTTTTTTTTATCAGTCAGTAAACTACGTGCGTAAGCCATTTCTGATGTCAAAATTTTTTAAAAAGCATGCATAGGGTCCAATGTTGTTTCAAAATAATACTTGGCGCCTCTATATACTTGGCGCCCATATATATTTGACCACCTTTACCAAAGCGCCCGTATATATTTGGTGTTTTATACTTAGCGCTCGTATAAATATATATATATATATATATATATATATAGTTATAATATATCGTTATGTATCTGCAAAATGCTCAAAAAACGCACAGCAACATATGAAAAAATGTGAGTAGAATTCTGCAGAAATAATTGCTGTATGACATTGGGTGGTTGTGAATCATTATATTTACTAAAATTCTAACTATTTTTGTGCAATATACTCTAAGTTTGCCAACTTCCACCTGAGTGGTTGTGAATCACTCTATGTATTAAAATTTTATCTATGTTTGTGCAATATACTTAAAGTTTGTCAACTTTCACCTGAATTATTCATCACATTGTTGCGAAATTATAGAGCTATAATCAGCTATTCAACTCGTTGTCGTTTGTTTTCTTCACTAAGAGATTGGGGAACCCATATACTGCACAGCTTCCGCATGTTGAGCTCCTCCGTCAAAATTTTTAAAACGCTATCTTTGCTGATACTCAAGCTATCACTGAGTGAGCGTGTACTCAAACGCAGATTATCAGCAATGAGTATTTTTGTAGCGGAAATGTTTTCTAAAGTTAATGACGAGCGTGATCGACCACATTTGGTTTGATTGGTAAATTATGATCTTTCACCACTTTTAAATTCTCTACACGAACATTTTATGGTAGAATAGCTTGTTGAGTGAATTACAAAAAACATAGGATAGTTTGTCGTAAATCTGTTGGCGAAGAACCATTTTGACACTGAACAAAAGTGTAAAACCTTCCATATTAAGCGTTATAATTCATTGTCGCTGCACTAAATAGACACTACACAAAGATCAATAGTTGCACACAATTGAAAATGGACGTAACAAGTTTTTATATTTTATATGCAACTTACAGAGCAATGTTCAGTGAATAAAACTAATCATTTCTTTCTCTGCTATAACCACTCCATTTATACACACAGACAAGGATAATTACTTAATAGACACACCAAGTATATTCAAATTTATAAAGCGCCAATATATATAAATTGTGCATTATAAAACGCCAATATGTATATATATATATATATATATATATATATATATATTTATAGAAATAGTATATATCATTATAAATATTTTCAAATCATAAAAAATTAGAACAAACTATTTAGCGTTTAGAAATCAATAAGAAATGTTAGATCTAGTTACGTTTAAAAGAATGGTTTAATCGGTTAATTTGCATGGGTCATTATCTAAAGAAATAGTTTTCATTCTCCTCTGATTCATCATGGATAATTAATATGGAGTTGAATTTATTGCAGTTATATTTTCTAACGCAGCGTTGAGAAAATTTGAAATAAATTTTTAATAAAAAGTTTTTTGATTTGTGTTTTAATGTTTTTGTTGTGTAAGGCGTATATATTACTTTTTACAGCCAATAAATTATTTGCATCTGAAGTAGGTATGTTAAAAAAAGCCAAACGCTACTTAGTGCAATTTTTGTAATCTTTGTTTTTCATCTAATTATGATTCTACATAAAGATTTGGTCTTTTATGAACAGAAAATTTAGTTTTTCATATTTTAGAAGTTTGTTCTTCTATAAAGAAATTCTGAAATGCCTGAAATTCCAAATGAATCTGAGGTTGAAGACGAGATCAATCGACTTCTTCGTTCTGTTAAAAAAGAGGTTAAACGCTTAATGGAAGAAGCAGTTACAAGGAAATTCATACATGAGGAAAGCGCTTCGGTTAAAGCCCTCTGTCTTGTTGTTGAACAATGTTTAATGCACGGTTTGAAGCGTTCTCTTATATTCACATCTGCGCCTACAACATTTTCAGTATTTTGCAAACTCAGTAAGATGTGTAATCTTTCTTCTGAAATAGTCAAACAGGTACGTACATTAAATGCTTTTAGACTAAGTAGGAAGGTTACAACTGCGAGCTCTTAGGTAGCTTAAAAATTCAATTATTTACATTTTGAATATATCAATTGCATTTATGGCCTTTAATTTCGTCATAATTTAAATGTTGATTTTTTATATTTTGAATAATTTATTTAGGTGCAAGAAAAAGAGGCTAGTTACAGTGTTTTACAAAAATCGAGTACATCAACCTCACCACCACAATCTGGAAATTCAATAACATTTCAAATGCCTTCTTCGGCACCTCGTCATCTTTGGATCAAATTGGCTTTAACGACAAAAGCATTAGATAAAATAATTGAGTCATTAGCTTTACACTCCAATCGTTTCTACGATAAGGAAGCATTTATGTGCGATCCTGTTGCGGGTCCTATCTTGTCAGCTTTGCTAGTTGGTCCGTGTAGCCTAGATTACAGTAAGATGAAGACGCCTGATCATTTATGGACTGATCCTCATGCTCATGAATTAGTCAAACGGCATCAGATACATGCTGGCAATGTTCCTCACATGTTCGATAGAAATGTTAAACTTTTATTACTTTCGAATCGTGGCAGCCAAGAAGACAGTATTTCCCAAGAGCACGTGGAAGCACTTCATCAAAACTGTAAAACGGTGTTACTTTATGGTAAGAACCATATTCAATTTCAACCACCTGAAGCTAAAGAACCTTTGCTTGGCTATCTATCATTGCATAAATCGAGTCTGGGTAAGCTAGTTTTAAAACTTACTCCCAACCAGTTAATGAATGGCGGTGCGTCTTCTGTTGAAAGACATGCTCTTACTATTCCTTTGCAACGGGTTCTATATATACATTGTCATCAAAGTGATTCGAGTAGTGTTTTAGTATTAGTTGGACTGGATGGTGTCCAATGGCCTCCGGTAAATTTTGTAGCGCCTGGGGATCATCTTTTAAGTTTTATTGCTTGCCTCGAAGCTGGATTGCAACCACATAGCAGATTAGAACCTCCACTATGGCTACAGCGTTCAAAAGGCAAAGTTTGGCCTCGGATTCTAAGGAAAACATCTTCCAGTGATGATGATTCAACACCAATAACTGTTGAATCTACTGATTTTGTTTTCAGAATCATTCATCAAAATGAAGATTTGCCAAGTGACTGTTCTTTTGAATCACCTGTTCCAAGTCCTGATATGAACAACAATGGGCAACTGGAAATTTTATGTAAGAAAATGCGTCGCCAGCTTAAGTATAGAGCTTTCTTTGGTTGGCTATCGTATTGCCGTCATATGCGGAAGGTGCGCAGTCAATTAGCATCTCTTGTGCATGCTGTTCAGGGTCAAACTTCTTCCGCCATTGATCATGATGGACTAACTGAAGACCAATGGGCAAAACTTTGTGATAATGGGCATTCAATCACTAATCCAGACTTATTTTATAGACTAATTTATTTTGGTGGAGTCAGTCATACCATACGAAAAGAAGTTTGGCCTTATTTGTTAGGTAATTGTACTTTTATCTATAATCAAATAGCATAATACAACCGAAATATACTTTTAGCTGGTTATTAAATGTTTTCACACTATTTCTGCACTTACAGGTACTACCAACTTCCATCCGTCAAACTTTCATTTTTAGCATCGTGACAATATTTTCTCATTCTTTAGGCCAACACGAGTCCTTATGTTAAAAATTGTATATTAACCATTGATACTACATGTATTCAATGTATTTGATCATACCGTATTTGACATTTTGACTTGGATTGTATTTTAACAATGCTAAATCAATTTCAAAGGAGTTAATTAAACATTGTAATCCGCTTAAAAGAGGATTGCATATACACTAATATATAAGACTACCAACATTTCAAAGAGTACTCATCCTAATTCTACCGAAAACTTCTTATTTCTGGTTGTTTTCAAAATATATTTGGTATTTTGAACTCGTTTGGAGATTTTTCAATTTTTGATAATCCATAATACATGGCTCTTCCAAAAAGCGCTTTTTGCAATTCCCAGGTAAATTCGTCTGGTTTTTGAAATAACTTTTAGCTGTTATCATGGATGGTACTTTAAGACTGAGATTGGCTCATATTTTGAGAAATTTTTAATAACAGCATAGTTGAAGAATTTTTAAAATACAAGAAATTTAGATAAATTACTTGTGAGGAGTGCGCTCAAACGATTTGTTTGTCATCAGAGAAAAGCAGTGTGCAGTGAAAATTTACTGTTTCAGGGGATATATACTTGGCAAAAATCCGGTTAAATGCATTGACAATATAGGAAATAGAAGTGATTACTTTTCAGCAAAAATTTATTCCCTGCATTGAAGTTCACAGTAGCATTTTTTAATAGATAATAATGACCACTAAATGAACGTGAACCAATGATCAAAACTATTACTGACATCAACTATCAAGAATTGGCTTTTGAAATTGATTCAGCCTCACTATTAAAAGTTGTAATATGCATAGCACATAGTGATCCTGTCTATAATTAATAGTTATTTCAAAACTTCATTTGTATTTGTAAAGAATACTAAATCGCAAACTTCTTCCTTAAATTTTTATAAAATAATTTAGGATTTGTGCATGCTTATTCAAATGGAAAGCATATTGTAAGAAATTATCTTCATGTATGTTTTCATTTTAAAATTAAGTAAATTAGTCAAATTCATTTCCTTAAGTGTATATTTTCAGGGCATTATGAAATTGGATCTTCAAAGGAAGAAAGAGATGATAAAACGCACGCCACCGAAACATTTTATGAACAGGTGTTAGCAGAATGGCAATTGGCTGAGCAGGCGTCGTATAAAACCGGTAGTACAGGAGCCGAATATGATGTAGAAGACAGTCAACTGTTGAGAAGCAAAACGTCAACATTTGAGAATGATGTGTTTGAGGATGAAGTTTCTGATACTAACGACTGTGGTGAAACGTTTGGCAAATGGCACGAATTACTAGCTAGTGTTGCATCCGAGCAATCCACTGAAAGTCTAAAATCTTGTAAGGAATTTGTTATTTTGTAATCTACTTCAATTATAAATACTTTTAATTGAAATTTAACTAAACTTTTTCCATTTGGTTTCCATTTCAGTAAATTGTAATCGGATTGGTACTTCTTCAATTGCTAACTCCCATCTCTGCACTTTTTTGACGTGATATACCGTAATATTATTAAAAATTTTACGTTACTTTAGTGTTCAATGTACATTTAGGCAAATATATTTAAAACTATTGTGCGAGTGCTGTTGAACTGTGAATTTATTTTTCAAACACGTGTAAGCTTACTTTAGCGTGCTTGGAGCAAACAGTTGGCACGGTGGATAAGTCTTTGACCTCTGGGGGTATTTTGAGCGCACGTAGTAGCATTACCACATCAGCTCAAAGTGTCCCAGCTTTAGACTCTGACGTCATTAACACATTCTCAATGAACATCCATCGTATTGACAAAGACGTCACTCGCTGCGATCGCCAATACCCATACTTCACTCAGAGGACTAACCTCGATAAATTGCGACGTGTTCTTTGTAGCTATGTTTGGCTCAATCTTGATATTGGTTATATACAGGTGGGATATCTTTTTGTATTGTAATATATTATTTTATGCTGAATTAAGGCAATTTAATATTACAGTAAAGCATGCCTTTAGAGACTTACAATGAAAATATCTTTTGTTTACCAACCAATTAGTTAGTAACAACGTTAAATTTTAGTCTCTGCGCGCTTTTTCAATTCAAACCTAATGCAATAGCGTATGAGTGCTTTTCATTTTCCTACACGTGTGCAATTAGGCACATTTAGTCTTCTCGTGAGCTTTTTGAAGCGTTTATGAGTGATCTCCTCATTTTAGTTTTAGTATATTGTTTAATTTACTTTTTGTGATGCCCTCTTTCCTCTTTTTTATGAATTGTTTTTTAATATCTTGCTTGATTCATCCCTATTTTGTACACTTTTAAAATTTACTAATATACGCTCTCAATTTTGTCAAACATGATTTTCACTTTGATGAGGGTTTCAATACAAAAATTATAGAAAAAATTGTAGTTATTTAATATCTCTACGCAGTAAGATATTTTTAAATATTTCGCAAAATTGGAGAAACCATTACATTTAATGCTGTTTCTGAAAGCTCAATATGAACAGTACATTATATTGCTGTCTTAAATATAACAAATATCTATGAAAACACTTTTAATTGTTCTATGAATAAACGTATGGGAGGAAAGCTCTCATCTAATTAATCAGAAAAATTTTGAAATTGTCATTGTGTGAAAAATCCAAATAATAGTACAAGTGCTGTTCGTAACATATCTACAATCTATTTCAGATATTTTGACTTGCAACTCGAACCTACTCATAGTATTGTAAGTTATAACCCGAGTCATGGGTCAGAGTTCTTAGTGTCCGCGCTGCCTGCAAATCTGGAACTGCGTTTAAATTTAAAGTTTATTCCTTGAACTTGAACTAACTTTAGTGCCGGGGACTGCCTGGAAATTCTGTTTTTTATTGCGGCCAACTTATCTCCCTTTAGCGCATTTTTAGAACACACACTGATAAAATTTGTTTTCCAATCAGTCTCAAATTTATTTTTTGTGTCTAAAGTGCTTTAACCCAAATTTTCTATCAGCACAATTTACCCCCCGTGTTTGAACATGCAAATCAACAAAACTAATATTTTGTTTAGTATTGATCCGTTTGTCATTCTGGCTCATAAACTCATGATAAACACGTTCTCTGATAAAATCTCTCATATTATGTTCTGATGAAATTGAACGCATTCTTAAGGATGTTGCAAAATCAATTTAACCAATGATTACTAAGTTGAACCACTTATATAAACTTTGGCTTATTGTGTTATGGAGAAAGTTATGTCATGTCAAAAGTTGATTTTTATATATTAACTTAAGTTACAAAAGTTAGTTCATTAGTTTAGTCAACTAATCCGAGCCGAAACCTCGCTACTGATTAATGAATTGCTAATCTTATTAAGTTTCTATCTATTATGTAATTCATTGTTAATTTAATTTTTTATATCTTTAGTGAAAAGAACTGCTTTCAACGTCTTAATTATACAGGGTGTTCGCGATCTCCCCGCCGTTTTTTAAACTCAATCATAACGAAAAATAATGATTAAAATAAACACTAATGATATTACTAACAACAAACATAAAATTAAAGCAAGTGTTCAATGTGTCCTCCATTACTTACCTTTCTTTGATATGTAGTGGGGCAATCACCAAATGCTGAAACAATTGCTTCTCTCTTCTCACTTGATAATCGTCTGTTCCTGTGATTTCCTATTGGTGGCCGTGGAAGCACTGATAATGTTTCTCTGAAACGGTTTTTCCAGTCACGTAGAGTTCGTACAGGTGGGCCTTCTTTATTATACCTTTCAGAGAACTTGCGGCATGCCTCTTCGCAGTTAAACACCGTCGCATAGGAAACAATCATTGAAATTTCATTTAACGTATAGTCTCTGTATTCCATTATTGATTATCAATTTGATTACAAATGCAATCTGTGTATTGAAAGTAATGGAGGACACATTGAACACTTGCTTTAATTTTATGTTTGTTGTTGGTAATATAATTAGTGTTTATTTTAATCATTATTTTTCGTTATGATTGAGTTTAAAAAACGGCGGGGAGATCGCGAATACCCTGTATATTAGTAAATAAATTTATTTTAAGATTTCCTGAATGAAAAACGCATGATTCGTGAATCATTTAGGGAATGTGTGATCTCGCCGCGCCCCTCCTGGTCATTTTCGACAATGAGCCTATCACTTTCGCATGCTTCCAACTTCTAATGAAACACATGAGTCGAAATTTTCCTTATGGTGGCGCCATGGACGGACACTTTGCAAATCTCCGTTCTTTACTCCAAACACTTGATAGCGATTTGTGAGTTTGTTTTTCGTTCATGTTACTAAGTGTTCATAATTGATTTAAAATTTTATAATCAATACTAGAAGTATGGAATGCTTGGAATGTTTAATGTTTTTGGGGTTATTTCAAATCAAATGTTAGTGTAAAATTTTTCAAAAAATGAATACTATGAACTGGCCAAACAGTGACATCGATATGAAACAAAATTATTTATTTCTTTCATAAACCATAACAGTATTTCTACTGTCTGTTTTCGCCAAGTATATAATTTTTCAAAGCTTCTAAAGCATTACGATACCTTACAATTATCGCTGATTTCGGCGTCTATTCAACTGGTAAGGTTACTTTTCCTTCTCGTTAGTAGAATCGAAAATTTATTCAAGCCAAATGAAGGTTTCAATTCTTCTGAACTGCACTGAGATGATTTGAAAACAAGTCAATTTTTTATGTCGTTCAATAACCATGACGAACTTCCTGTAGTTTTTAGTACCATATTTGCTTATTTTGTTAATGTCCTATATTAATTCGTGAACATATTTTAAAATAATAAAATTTTTTGAAATGTTTCTTTTTCTTTAAAAAAATATAAAGCATTTTATGTAACTTATATTTTTCAGATTTGATCATATGCAATCCCGAGGAGACTATACGCATTTCTACTTTTGCTACCGCTGGTTCTTGCTAGATTTCAAGCGAGAACTTGTTTATGAGGATGTATTTCTTGTGTGGGAGACGATATGGGCAGCCCGTTTCTATTGCACTAACCATTTCGTCTTGTTCATCGCTTTAGCGTTGGTGGAGACATATCGTGATATAATTGTGCACAATAACATGGATTTCACGGACATCATCAAGTTCTTCAATGAAATGGCCGAGAGACATCAAATCAACCAAGTTTTGGATTCAGCCAGAAATCTTGTTTTAAAAATTTTGGAAATGCTTGAGAATCGCTGAGAGATTATCTTCATGATTTAGGTGTGGTTTATATTTGCAGTCATTCAGTGCAATAGTTTTGTTCCATTTATTTAATTCGGTTGATATTGCTTTCATATTTTTGTAAAGCAATGCATTACTTTTAGTATAGATTACGATTCCATATACATCATTAAATATATATTTTTAGCATGGGGCAATAGGTAACTTCGCAATTTTGTAGTTTTCGTAATTAGCAACTAATTTTGTGAAGTTTGAAGGCAGACTCTTCCAATTGATGTAAGTTCCAAAGCCATTAA
This sequence comes from Hofstenia miamia, assembly GCA_900660155.1. NCBI lineage: Eukaryota > Metazoa > Xenacoelomorpha > Acoela > Hofsteniidae > Hofstenia > Hofstenia miamia. The sequence continues at coordinate 14,253 of CABFPE010000390.1, read as the reverse complement.
TTTTTTGGTAATTTGATTTACAAATTTAGTTCACTCCCAAATCTTTTTGTACTTTTAAGGTAGCTAGCTTTTCTTATCGCTCCTGTATATTATAGCTTCCATTACATATTATTCTGGAAAATTCCAATAATTTTTTTATGACATGAATTAATCGCTTTTTAAAGTTACTGCTCAGCATTTATTATATTTTGCCAATTTATTTTTGTATAACTATTAAATCCAAAATCGTAATTTTGTATTATCAATTTGATTTAATTTGTAAAATAGTGAATGGTATTTAATTTAGAATTTTTTATTTTTGTAAATTTCAGTTAAATATGTAAATTATGTTTGGGTATTTTCTATTGTGGTTGTAAATTTGTTGCTTGAATTGTGTAAATATTTCAAAATATAGCATATTGACCAAATTTATTTGTAAATGCAACATGGTAAGCGTCTATAGTAATGCATTTGTATTTTTTGAACTAATTAACTATCAAGTTCATGTTTAACAATTAAAAGTCACGTCTCAAAATTGGTTTTGGGCCAAAGAATAACCCAATACCTCTTCAGAATTTTCTTAATTGAGGTGGATACAATGAAAAATCTTTATTATTATTATTATTATTGTTTCAGACTGATTTACCTTAGCAGTTTCCTTTGAAAATGTCAAAGTACTCCAAGTTCAATGATGTGGCATTAAATGTATTTAGGGAAACAAATATTAGCTTACATTTTTAAACACCAATCAGTAAATCGAACTACTTGCGGTGATCTGCTCGTTCTGGGTGCTTTTCTCAGATCATATGCACTGAAATATCCTATTGGACAAGTCGATTTCTAACAGGCATTTTTTGCTAAAATAGATGTATGAACATTAGACTAAGGATAAATTCAACATAAAATATTTAAATATACCGTTTGAAAATATCCTGAATCAATTTTGCAATTAGTTACCAATTGATATTATTTCAATTTTTTTGATCAACAATTACAATGTGCAACATTGCTTTAATCATACTGTTTGCATAAATTTAAATTTACAAGTATTATATTGCATCGCAATGTTTTCCAAAGTAAATGTTCTTACATGATCTTAGTACATCGAATAAATAAAAGTTTGTTCGTTGTCAACTGATGTGGAATATTTTATATCCAGTATATATAAGATGTAATTAGATATACCAATAGAGGCCCATAAAGTATATTCCCCGTTAGCATCAGTAATGAATCTAAGGCTGATTTATCAACCCCGGTGTGTCTCATTTTGTTTCAGATAAGTGATGCTTTAGCCATTCATTAATTGCTAAAATGCTACAAGCTAATAAAAGGAAATCTATTTACAAAAACTGTTTGGACAAATCTTCACATTTGTTCAAGTTGTCATTTGCAAAATATGTTTCCTGACCATGTTTTATTGCTAATTTTAGTATAAAAGCTTTCAAATATTTTCGTATTGCCTTTAACTCAGAGCTGCAAGCGTGCCTGGTTTTTGGAAGTACGGCACGGTAGAGTTGGCATCGGGTACAAAATTTGGAACCGAATCGGCTTTTTAAACACACCTGAAATTTCCAAAAATCCCGGCCGGTATAAGTTCGCTATTGTTATTTTAAATGCGCCAGCATTAATATTAACTGTTAATTATAATTGCAGCTGTGCTAATAAAGAGCTGTTTCCCAAGAAACCTATAATACAAACTCCGTCAATAAATAAATACATAATTATTGAGTTAAGGCCTTCTCAGGGCACTTTGAAGTAGCAGGCGTTTTTTACTTAAATATATTTGTGTTCAATTAAACGATACCTTTGCATTTCTGAATTCATTGTTTGAGTTTAAATTTTACCTTTTTTAACAATTAAAGGCCACATGAAGAGCACTTATAGCTTGAATGATTTATATTTATAACCGTGTTTAAATTCTGTGTCATGTGTATTCTTGCTTCGTATGACTTCTGTATCACTTTCTCTACAGATTTTGATGAACTCCTAGTTTTTCATTTTTTGGAGTAACGACTATTTCCTTTTGTTCTAAAACTAGTCATTTGACTATTGATACTCTAGATGGATTAATTCATAAATTAAGGAAATACTAAACATTGAAGTAAATTTTAAAAATTTTAGCATTTCATCTTCAATTACGAAATTAATCCAAATTCAAAAAATTAACATGAAATTATTTTTAATGCCTAGAACTGCAATAATTTCATTTTCTATTCGCATCAAAAGTTGGAACTTGTTTACATCCTATAATGTTATTCAAATCTAAGAATAATCTACATATGAATTGCCAGCTAATCAGATGATGGATAATTCGATCTTCACTTTTAAGGCAATTTTCTTTTATTTCCACAAATTTTCAAAAAGAAACATGGTTAACAGAAAAATTATGACAAATTACGTTCATATATTTGTTTGATTCTTTAGATTTTATGAACTAGATATTGGGTAAAGGTTATACCTCAGGTATGCCTCAAAACGTGTTATGTCAATTGCATATACACTTAGCTTAAATATAAACTACAATTTTGCTAAGTTAGAATAAAGCAAACTAAATCTGATAAAAAATTACCGAAATGGAAACTATAGATAACAAATGAAACTATGCTTTTAATCAAAATGAAACATACTGCGTATATAAAATAATGTAAGGATAAGAATATAGCAAACTTTATTGAATATAAGAACATACGAAACCAAGTAGCTAATAAATGTAAACAAGATTTAAATATTTTTTGAAACAGTCTTTTGAAAACAAAAATAATTCACAAAAATGGAAATTCATTTCTAATTTTTTCCACAACAAAATATTTTTGGAAGTTCTAACTATAAGGACGAAAATGGTGAAATTATTAAAAACGGAAAATTAACAGCAACTATATTAAATTTATTAAATAGAAAAAATTTTATTCATACAAAATTATAATTACAATAATTCAAAATCATCTACACTTTGACAAAATCCAATTATTTAGTTACTATTAAGAATAAATTTATAAAATTAATCATGGATACAAAAATATTCGATTCATATTTACTTTTTAAAATGATTAAGAAAAATTATCAACAAATTCACACAATTAACTTAATACGATTTGCAGCATTCTTTATTTCGATCTAGTGATGAGGATCGAGAGATCTTGCTAGGATCATATTAGCATTGCCTCGCATTAGCGCAATTGAGAGAGACTGTAAAAATCTAAAGGTAGCATTTATAAAATTTGGAGAATTTAATTATTGTGAACAAAGAAAAATACACAATCAAGAAGAAATGACAATTCATAAGAATTTAAGACCCAAGAAAAAATTTTATTTTACTTTTGTAACACTACATCAATTTAAGGAAAAATCAAGACATCTAAAAGTTAACAAGTCTCAGGGACCAAGCAAAACCCCAACATGGTTTATAAAAGAAGCAATGAAAATCATAATGAAGGTGCTTATCCAGAGGAATTAAAAGTTGCAAAAATAATACCTATATACAAAAAAGGTGATATTGATGAAGCTACTAATTACACACTAATCTCATTTCTATCAATTTAATAAATAAAATATTAGAAAGAAATTTATATAACCAAATTAATGAATATTTCGAAAAATATCAAATAATACGATATTTACAATTTGGATTTAGAAAGAATATGTCTATGAATAATATATTAATTTATTTAAGACTTGGAGAAATCACATAGATAAAGGAGATAGTATTTACATTCTATCATTACATCTATCTAAAGCATTTAATTCAACTGATCATGAAATACTAATTAAAAAATTATTACATATATACAACTTTAATGAATATAACTAAGTTATTAACCTCATATTTTACTAATAGACAACAATACGTAAAAGTAAACAATGAAATCTCTAATAAACTAATAATTAATAATGGAATACCTCAAGGTTCAGTTCTAGAGCCATTAATATTCAATCTTTATGTTAATGGCATCAATTTTAATGAAAACATAAAATGTGTACAATATGCTGATCACACCCTGCTGTATTCAACCAACCATTGTGATTTATTAATTGTCCTACAAAGTGCAATATTATACTTTGAAAAAATAATATGAAATTAAATGTTAAAAATAAACAATAATATTATACAAAAGAGACAAAAATTAAATACTTAGGAGTAATCTTTGAAAATAAGTTAACATTTGAAATTGAAGTCCACAAAATAATGCAGGAAATAATACACGAAATCAAAACATTAACGAAAATTCAAAAATACATACCTATAAATTGGAAAATTACTCTAATAAAACCCTATATATTGCCTCATTGCTTAGATTCAGCCTGTTTAATAACAACTCTCAATAAAAGAATGAAGATCAAACTAGAAAGAATTTTCAATTGGAGTATCAATACCAAATCAAAGAAGATAACTACTTATTTTCATTAGAATATCTACAAAAACTAAGATCACTAGAAGTATTTTTTAAATTGAATGTAAGAAACAAAATATCAACTAAAATACATTTAGGACCAAATTCTTATAGAAAACTTAAATTTAAGAAAAATATGATGAAGAACTCATTTACTAATTTTTGTATTGACTTATGGAATGATTACCACCTCACTTTAAAGATGAAAAATTAATTAAAGACTTTAAAAGAAATTTAAAAATGCAATTAAAACCAAGAAAAATCAACTATTTAAATTACCAAGGAACTCAATCAATCCCAACAACCAAGCTTAGTCATTGAACCAGAAAAAAACTATTTTTAAATCAATATTTGCTTATCACTTTATTTGTATAATGATTATATATACAGAGGATTTTAAAAATAAATATTATTATTATTCTTACTTCTCACAGCTTCGTGCTGGTATCTCTCTCAGCTCGAGGAACTCACCAGTTCCCAGGGAGTCTGAGAGCTTTCCTCAGGACTCTAGCTGTTCCTAACAAAGCTACCTTCTGTGCTACTGCTCCTCCCCACTTTGTTACTCCCACCTCCTCCAAGTATCCCTTATGCTTCTTACTCACTGCTCCTAGTGCTCCTACAACTACCGGAACTACTTCAACTTTCTTTAATTTCCACAGCCTTTCTATTTCCTCTGCCAACTCTCTGTACTTGTCTATCTTCTCTTTCTCCTTGCTTTCTATCACTGTTCCCAATCTTTTCTCTTTGTCTACCACTACTATGTCTGGTCTCAGTGCTTCTATCACCTTGCTTGTCTGTATGTTGAAGTCACACACAGTATCTTAACCTTCTCATTTTCTATGACGCCCTGTGGCTTGTGCTCATGCCACTTGTCACCTGCTTCTAACCCATGCTGCCTGCTCAAGCTCCAATGTACAATTTTTCCCACCTTGTCATGACTAAACTTATACTCATTCTGTGCCAACTTCTCACACCCTGCTCTCAGATGATCTACTGTCTCCGCCTCTTTCTTAAATAGCCTACACTTATCACTTCTACTCTTCTATCTATATGCTTCTTCACCAAGTTTGTTCTTATTGCTTGCTCCTGTGCTACCATTATCAGTGCTTCTGTTTCTCTTTTTAGTCCTGCCTTCTTTAACCACTTGTTGCTCTCTTCTCTGTCACACACTTCTGTGTTCCTCCAGTATTCTCCATGAATTGCCTTCTGCCTATACCTTGTTCGTCTCTCTGATTCCATCCTACTCTGGTATACCTTCTTTCCTTCTCTCTCAGTTCTTATCTTCCTTAACTCCTTAGTGACCTCCAGTACGGACCCTTTGGTTGCTCTTCTACATATTCCTTTAGCCCTAGTGCTTCTGCTTCTACAGTTTCCTCTATACTTAGCAGTCCTTCGCCTCCCTTATGTCTTGCCATGTACAGTCTATCTACATCTCCATTTAAGTTGAATGCTCTCTCTGCTGCTAGTATCTTCCTTGTCTCCCTGTCTAATTCCCTCAGTTCATTCTTGTTCCACCTAACTATTCCTGCTGAATATCTCAACACTGGTATCGCCCATGTATTAATTGGTTTTATGCTATTCTGCCCATTCAATGCTGACTTCTGTAGTACCTTCCTTACTCTCCTCTTGTATTCTTTTCTTAACCTCGTCCTCATTTCCTCATGATCTGTTCTATCTTTCTTTATCACACCTAAGTACTTGTACCCCTCTTTGATTTCCTCAATCTTATCCCCACTGCTTGTCTGGTATCAACTTGTTCTGTTCTAAGTAACATACCAGCCTACTTGAAATCATGGAAATTAGCAATTTCCAAGTTGTTAGCAGACATGGTATTGGCCTGAAGTTGCTTGCCTCACTGCCTTTCTTTGGATCCTTCTGTATCAAAAATGTCCTTCCCACTACCATCCACTCTGGACAGCCACTCACCACGCACTCCTCCAATGCTACTGCTAGTCTCTCATGAACACTTGTGAACTTCTTCAGCCAATACCCATGTACCTTATCTCTGCCTGCCGCCTTCCAATTCTTCATCTTCTTTAGAGCCTTCTTTAGCTTTGCAGTTGTGATTACTTCTTCTTGTCTGAAATCCTTCTGCATCTGCTCACTCTCTATCTCTGGTCCCACATTTCTCCATATATTCTCCCAGAACATTACTGCGTCCTCGCCTGCTTTAGCTGTAGCCTATTCTCCTGCATCTAGTTCTTTGTAGAATCTTCCATCTTGGGCCTCAAACTTCATGTTGTCTCCTGCTTGCTTTGCTCTTGCCCTATATTTTCTTAGTTTCTCAGCTTCTGCAACTAATCTCTGCTTAAGCTCTTCTCTTGCAGTTTCTATAGTCTTCCNCAATGCACTAAATTAGTAAGGTATCACCCAGCATCACTATCACATTCATGCACACTATTTCACTGCACTGAGACATTGGAATTGTGGTTGGTGTCTCTATCAATGTTTCAGTATTGGATGGAAATACTTGTTATAGCATAATTCTTCGATTCCTCTTTTGTGCTTTGCTTCCAGTCAGGTAGCTTACCCTGTACATTGTACCATCTATCTCGTGTCTTGTATCTAAAAGGATAGTTGTTAGTGTCGTATCAATGCCAGTTGATTAGATAATAATTTAATTAACAAACAACTAAACAATAGAACCAAAGAAGAGAGATGGAAATTGGGATCTGTCACCTACCATACTATTTGAGGAGGGAAAATTGTCACAGCAGCTCCTAAATTAAGTTAAGCTTTATTAGTATGAAGGTTGGCAAGATTCTACAATATGTGCAGATCCTGAATTCTTGTCTGATTAAAAATGCCTGAATTTCTTGAAGCTTTCAATTAGGGCTAACATCTCTAGTTTCATCAAACCCTAATTTTCCTTGNACTCTCTATCTCTGGTCCCACATTTCTCCATATATTCTCCCAGAACATTACTGCGTCCTCGCCTGCTTTAGCTGTAGCCTATTCTCCTGCATCTAGTTCTTTGTAGAATTTTCCATCTTGGGCCTCAAACTTCATGTTGTCTCCTGCTTGCTTTGCTCTTGCCCTATATTTTCTTAGTTTCTCAGCTTCTGCAACTAATCTCTGCTTAAGCTCTTCTCTTGCAGTTTCTATAGTCTTCCCCTTTCCTACCCTGCACTTGTCCTGCACTGCATTACTTGTCCTGATCTTCCCTATTTGCTGCCTAATTTTTGCCACTTTATTCTCAATTCTTCTTTCCCATGCTGGCTTTCTGTCTCCCTTATCTTCTTGTCGCCTTTTCTTCTTCATTTCCATGCCTACATTCTTCAGCACTTCCCATGCGCCTGCATACACTAAGCTATTTACTTCTGTGACACCCCTAGCATCTATCCTCTCCAAAACTTTATTGACCTTTGCTGTCTCTACTGCTAGCTTGCTTTTCTTAACTCCTCTTGGAACTGTCAACCTAGTTTTCTCACCTATTTCTTCCTTGATTCTGCGTCCACTGTTTTTGCTTCTTGCTCAACGTCTATCACTTCATCTTCCCTTTGCTTTGCCTGTTCAACTCTCTTTTTCCCTTTACTCTCATCCAACTGTAACTTTCACACTTGTCCTGCAAGCCTCTGCTCTGTAACTTCTAATCCTGTTCCTGCCTTCCTCAATTCTTCCAACATTCTCTTCCTGTAACCCCTCTCATCTGGCCTGCTTCTTCTGTAACACTCCAATGCTGTCTTGTTCTGCTCATCTGTCCATTTGTGCTGTTGTCCATTGGTCTGTGTGGATCATATACTGCCACTTCTCGAGTCCACACTCCCGATTGTGGAGTCCACCTGACCGGAGATTCTTCGCACCCTCTGACCATTTAAGGCCTGCCGGGGACNCAAGACATTATAGCACAAATTGTTGTAGCTCTCTAACAGCAAAACAAAATGACGTAATCAATTACGTGTTAATAAAACATACTTCTTGAAATGAATATTGTCTTTTTCCTTAAGTGCGTTTTTGGGCCTCCAGCATTTAAAAATCAAATATTGATAAACTTACAGATGAACTTAGCCGAGCGTCTAGCATACAAATTGCCGGAAAAAATTTTCTTGATCCTCTTCAATAATCAATAATTTAAGGTATTTCCCTTTGTTCGCACAACTTAACTCTTTAATTCGTTAAATGCAAAATTGACTCAAGAAATTCAAATGATACAGATAAGATCTTTACATTATTTTATAGTATTAGCATTAATCAATTAGAATTGATGATGTAATTGAACATCTGGTATTTGGCATTTTCATGAAATTAAATTCAATTGCATCTACTTTTTTTTTATAAATTGACATATGGGATAAAATTTTTTGCAAAATTTTGACTCGTGAACAACTATGACTTCAAACAAATTTTTTTTGCTTTGCATAGTAAACCAATAGCAATTAAACAATTGATGATGAGCTAGGTACTATATTAGTTTTAAGATATATAAGTTTGTAAAATACCTTTTTCATTTACAGTTAAGCATAGTGTATATTCTACACCGCACTTTCACTAGTTATTTGATGACGTCACATGACACTGTTTATATTTCTTGTAATGATTATTATTATATAAGGACTGCCTTTTATATAAGCCTGACTTCTAAAGTTGAAAAACGTATATTTTTTCGATATGGATTATATATAGGTTAGATATAACATTTGATTTTGTATATTTTATGTTTGGTAAATCCTATAAATGTATAATTATATATATATATATATATATATATATATATATATATATATAGATGTTTATTAGATTTTATGAATAATTATATATAATTTTGTCTGGATTAAATCCATTGTGGTATAGGTTTGATTATATAGAATTGAGACGAAGGCAAGGACACTAATTTTGTTCATTAGACAAGTTATACTGAATATTCTGTTCCCATGTGTTTCCACGGGATAACTTCTATTTTGACGAAAATTGGCAAAGTTTGTAGAAATCTCATGAGACATAAATGGTCCCGCGGAACACTAATTCTCTTTTACTATTCACTTAAATTTGTTTAATTTTTTGTGATTTGCTAGCAATTTTTTTAAAAACTAACCTTTATGTAGTAATATTTGGATTTTCAAATGTACTTGGAGAAAATTTTTAAAATGTACACAAGGGTGTTTCTATCTTTAAAGATAAAAGTTTTTGGATTCAGGATTGTTACAAAAGTTTTTATTGATAAGAAATAATGAAAACAGGTTTTTTTTTAAAATGATTCAATTCATTTTAAATCTTTTAATATTCTGTTCAATTTAATGACAACACAGTCATCATTGTAGAATAATGTATTCTAACTCAATTATATGTCAGATAAAATTACCAATGAGCGACAAAGAATGTTATAATTTTATTTATTTAGTGTTAACCAGTATATTCGTTTGAAAACAGCATTATTAATTTTCTTTGACTTAAGCTTAGCAATTCAAAACCAAACGTTGATATGTAATTTCATGTTGTGATTTTATAATTAATAATTTTACACGATTCTGAATACTATTTTATTCTTTATTATATTGTAGTTTGTTTTTGTTTTATGGGATGCCTCAAAAACCTAAAGGCTATGAGTGTAAGAAGTTCGCCTGCGATATTCAGTTTTGCTTGGAAAGTAAGTATTTATCAATTTAACTCAGTATTTCTGTACTCCTTATGCTACAGAGTACAGAGGAAATATAGCCCTTTCTTGTAATCTAGGAAAACCAGATCTTCAGAAAAATATCTTGCCAATTTTTATCTTTTTATAGTTAGTGTTAGAGCCCTGCGAGTTGAGGTCTGAAATTTCAACTCGACATTTCGAGTACTCGAAACCAACTCGAAATTCGTTTGAATGACTTCTGTTTTTCTTCAATTTTTGGCTGTAATATTGAAGAATTCACCGACCTTTATCTATTTCAAATTTTTAAGGTATCAGGCTAATATCTAATATAAAAGAAATACATAATTTCAACACATGATTATACTTGATTATTTCTAACGTGATTTATAGAAGTTTGATGTTGTTACGTTTGAGGATGATGGTGAATATTAATTGTTTACTCAATGTTGAAAATATGCAGTGCAGATGCGCAATTGTTTCAGGCATGGACTGGAAATCAGCATTTTTTGAGTTCTTAGCGTACCGAATATGTTGACAAATGCAAAATTTGCAGCAAGTATTTAACAACAACGCTTTAGACTCGCCTGGAGAAAAAACACACACAGAAATTTGTGGAGTTGAAAAAAAGGCAAAGTGAAAAAAATAGAACTCCATTGGAGTTTTCTAATCTGTGTCACGCAGAGCAACATCAAATAAGCTTTGCAAGGAAACTCAATCAACAGGAGGGAATTTATTGTCACAGATGGAAGACAAATTAAGATTTCTGCGAGGGTCAGGGTTTAAAAAGTTTTGTTGTTATTTCTAGTGGAGTATACCAGCCGCCACATCCTACCAATCTTTCCGGAAAGCTAGATATCCAGCGTGATAAAATTGAAAATTAACTGAAGTATACTTTGAACCAAGATTGCCCGTTATCTGTAGCTATTACATTTGATCACTGGAAATCGCGTAACTACGAACATGTTTTATTTATTTAATGCTGACAAATGCTCAGCTGAAATTATACGGTCTGTCTATTGAAAGCTTTTCTAAAAATGATGATGTTGCGAGCCATAAATCAGAAGAAATTGCAACTATGATCAAGTGAGCTCTAGATAGACAAATACAACATCGATTGTAAATTTATAATATGTGCTTCAACTGACATGACTGCTGCAATGCCAAAGGCAGTAATTGATTAGCTTGGAGTTTGCAAGATGGGCTGCTTTGATAATCGTCTAAACCTGGTTGTAATGCATGCATTGAAAACTCCAAACATCAGTTGGTAAAACAATTATGGCTGTACATAGTATTGCAACATTCTTCAATTCTTCTTCAGCCGGTTATATCTAATATTACAGTATGCTGTTTCTGAGCGTGCTGGTTCCACTGTATAGCACAGCAGCATCCCACCAATGGGCGTAGTTCACAGGTGAAATTAAACACATAAGCTACTTAGTTGGTTCTTCAAGAACGAGTCAATTGTTAGCAATGCTTAGGTGCGAAATTCTGAAAGATAGACTAGAGCCTTACCGAGCCAGCTTACAAATAACCAGTGGATAATTGTTGAAGATTTAGTCACCCTACTGAAGCACATTTCTGACGTTTCTAAACTGCTTTCTCTTGATGAAAGCATTACCATTAGCCTGATATTTCCGTTTGTCACATGTATGATAGATGGTATTAAGAACAGCAATGTTTCAGCAATTCGTCAGTTTAGAGGTGAACTTCTTAATCAAATTAGTTTGTGTCTGTCACTTGACGATGACCTTCTCATCACAGCAGCTTTTCTTGACCCAAGAATTAAAAACACGTTCTTCAACGAAGCTCAAGTCAAAACTGCTGAGGAATATATTTACAGTATTGCCAAAAAATATAGAGAAACTGGCTTTAGTTGTCATTTGGAATCTGAAGTTGTCTCTAATAATTCTGTGAAGCCAATCTGCAATGCTGGTTTAATGTAATATCTCTGCACACAAGCCAAACAAAGAAATGTTTCTAATCTTGCCTCTCGTGAAGTAGATTTTGGAAAACAATTAACAACGAAATTGAGATGTATCAGGAATCGGCACTCTTAGATCAGAATATTCGTCCACTTATGCTTTGGAACAATTCCTCCGCGATATATCCATTTCTTTCCTTGCATTGAAAAAATTTTTCCAGTGCAAGCTACAAATTGGGCATCAGAACAATTCAACACAATAGGATCATTAATCATCACGGATCACCGATTAAGTCTTTCACCCCAAAATATCGAAAGCCTTATATTTTGCAAAGCAAACGCGAAAAAACTGTAATAGACTTGCCTAATAGTGTTTGTAGTTTCTATTATTTAGGTAAACATGCGTGGATTTCTTTCATATATTTATATAGAGTTGTTCAATATGAAATAGTTATATATATATATATATATATATATATATATA
>CABFPE010000389.1:765028-785647 GCA_900660155.1 Hofstenia miamia | reverse complement strand
ATATATATATATATTAATAAAATCGCGTCAAATCGAAATAATAGGAAATGCATCCAATTTTAATTCTGCTGCTCAACGCGTTGGTTACAAGATCAATTCAATAGTTGTTAAAAAGGAGGACATCGATGTAGTATGTGTTGAACTTGATGTGGAAACTTTATGGTAAAGAAGTTATGGTACGCCAGGTACACGCCTCATTCACAAGGTCGATTCAGTACGGCCGGTTAACTTAAATCTTCAAAATTAAAATATTACTTGCATTTAAAGGCTTCAATGACATTGTGAATATTAAACGTTTTGTTCACAACGCTATCCCACCAAACGTTTGGTATAAAATACAGCACTGCGATTAACAAAAGGACAAATGGTACCCATTGGTAATACTTTATTTCTTCGTCGATATGCATTTTATCTCTGCCTTTGATAACTGAGGTGCCACTGGGAATGTAGTATGTGTTTTTTATCCAACAATAGTTGTCAACATACTCGACCCATTGTACTAAATTAAAACTTTAAAGAGTTGCATATTTATCAAAAAGGCTATAGGCTATAAGATTTCATAAATCCATCATATTTTTGTCTACCAAAATATATTAAGCGAAAAATTATTTTTAAAATCAGTTCTAAATTGACATATAACTTCGACTGCTTCTACTAAATCTTTTAAAATTTAAGAAAACAGATGTGAAATATTGAAAATTATTTAACAAGTATTTGAATACTTTGGAATATGAGTATTAAATCAAGTTCACATTAAATTTTGGTAATTATGGAAAATTTATCTGAAATTGGACACAGCAACTATCCAAGTAAGAATCAAGCAATGACTTACATGTAAAATATTCCGGTGACCAACAGTCTATTGGATCTCCAACAAAACTTGTTACAGTGGTTAATACTGTCAATGCAATAAAAAAGCCAGCTGAAAGTTTAAAATTGAGTCTGTCTGCAAATGATGAGGCATAGACTGAGCTCGGTTGTGAGATAAAGTTAGTAATATCAAACGCTCCAAGTTGCAATAGCGCCATTTGCTAGAGCTATGTTATGATAATTAATTGATTGCGCAATTAACGTCTATATAGTTTAATACATTTATTGCATTCAATTGGTTTGCGAAAATCATGACGTTCACTAATGGTAACATCCTTCAAAAAATTAACTGACAATTTAGATAACCCGAAATCGAAACTATAAATACACAATTTCGTAAATTATCAAACCTAGAAATCTTGAATAAAAAGAGTGGAATAATCATCCTTACTAGACGAGCAAAATAAATTGGTTAATGTTGTTACTAGATAGAAGTGGTGCAGATTTTTGCAAACTGCCTCCACCCACGCCCAGAAACTTTGCACCCTGCCTCACTTCACGGGTTCACCCTTGTCCCCTTTATCCCTTGCTTTTTATTCTGCTGTTCAAACGGCCGCACCCAAACCAATTTGCTCCAAGAACTATTTGCGATATTCGACTGCCCCATATTTTTATAATACTATACCCCCACTGCCAAATACTTTGAATCCTTACTGAGTAGAAGACACAGAATTATTAATCAAATGTCATCTAGTCTAGTATTAATAAATATAAAAATCTAATAACAATTATGTTACTAATACATGGGAAAAAACATGTAGAAAAATGAAATTCAATTTTAACCTTAAAATATGTTCATAAAGCCAATATTTTACGCAAATTTTTTATGCAAGTTCAGATCAAAAAGATTTAATTGGTTTTATTGGATAAAATCAAATTTTACAAAGAGGTAGGAATGCCCGACAATTTTTCAAAATTCGACTAAATTTCTAACCATTACCAAATATTCTCAAACATGCAAGTATGATATATTAAAAAATATCTTTGCAATCTCTAAATTGTCAATTTGTTGGTTTAGTTTTTCACAACTCAAGTGAGTTTTTGCCCCACTTTGTCCATTGGTGTCCTCAGCCAAATGCCCGGGCCACCCACCCACGTGTTGACTCGCCCCACTTCCATCTCTGGTTGTTACAAGTTCCTAGATATTCTAGGGGCCCTGAAGAAATGCACCTTCTACGCCTAGTATAGTTTGATAATAATATCTTTACCTAAATAACGTATTGCACACATAAAAGAGAATAAAGGAAGAAAAAATCTATATTCGAAAATATCAAATGATACTAATAGCGAATTCTAAGGCATCAATACGAATAAGCTGTGCAATGATAGGGTCCCTAACAGAAGCTTCAACAATATTTATGGTATGTAATATATCGAAAATCAAATGGTTTTATGTCCCTGAAGGTCGATTGTCAATGTCAATCATGATCCAAATTATTGTAGCCATGCTATAAAAAATAAATACACATTAGAGTGGAGTGAAAAAGAATTGTTTTGATTTTTGAAAAAGAGAGCTACTCTAAAGCTGCCTCTACTTCCAAAATCCACACCTTTTCATGTTCTTATATAGTTGCCATCTTAACTGTGTTGGCAACTCTATTTTTACTTGCAAACGAGCAAAATTGCAAAGTCCCCAAACATAATCTAATTTTATAATTATGGCCTCATGTCGTACACTGTACACACTTTTGTAGCACTTGAAAAACTAATAAAACCCATATAAACTTTCCCAGGTTTTCAATATTTCCCTTCTCAGGAATTTAGAAATTTAGCCCAATTTCCAATTTAGCCCACTTCCGGATAAAATTCGTATTTCAATATTGGTTGCGTCTGGCATCCTGAACACAGGAATGCACAAAATAAATAGGCCAGTAAAATTGACAAATTCCACTAGGATCCTGGGTCCGTATTGGAAATGTCTAGCCTTTAATCACTTTATTGTGTAAATTACCATGGAAAGTAAAACATGTATTCAACTGAACGCAGTGGGGACATTGTAATTTAAGATTTTAAAGTATCATTTCCCAAATTTCTAAATCAACCGAATTTAATTGAAAACAATTCATTTGAAAATCAAAATCAATTGACTTTTTTATATCAACATGTTGATATTAATTCAAATCAATACAACGACAATCCTGTGTTATTCTGAGTGTGATAATGTTAATTATATAGTCATTCAATTGCATTGACTGTTGTAATATATACGGACGTTAGTTGCACACTCAGTAATTTATCGTAACTATTGCATAAAATAGCTCTATAAAATGGATGCGGACACCGACGCTTTGCAACAATTCAGTTTTTTGCCCGTTTTTGGTGCATTTCTAAATCCAAAGTCAGTTTATGCTTCATCTTTTTCAGACAGACTCAATTTTAGAATTTCTGCATGCCTCTATCTTGTTTTAATGTGCATAACGATTTTCAAATTTTATGTTGGTGATCCCATTGATTGCTGGACTCCTGAATATTTTACATGTAAGTATTTCTTAAGTATCTACTCTTGCACATTTGAAGTTCATTGTACAAATTATAATGAATTTTGTTGCATTAACTTTTTGTGAGCTGTTTTTTTTTGAGATAAAAAAAATATTAGTGACAACACTTTAGAAATCTAATATTGCATCCGTAATCAGGTTTGCTTGTGTCCAACAAGTATTTGTTATTTGCATGAAAAATATAAAATTGTCAAAATTTCAAGTACAGTAAAACACCAAAATAATTTTGTGGTTAATTTATTTGATTAACATTAAACTTCTTAATAAAATGTACGATATTTCAAAATATGTAAGCATTGTGAAGCTGTTAAGCTTAAAAGTTAAAGAACGTAGCAAGAACTCTTAAAACTACACCTGATCTATTACATCAAAAGATGTTTATAATAGTAATTTTGTTATATTTTTTTTAGAAATTTGTTAATTTAAAATAGTAAATATTGGGCTTCTTACACCTAAAATGGTGAACAAATCAAGTTTTGAATTCATTGCTTGAGAAATCAATTGAATGGCATTACTGCAGCTTTGCAGAATAACTAGAATTCTGTCATATTTCTGCTCACAGACTACTGTGCAGTTCTATATTTTTACCATATTCTCGACATTTTCGCAATAACTCATGGCGGAATGATGAGTTTTGACTGATTTTGGGCGCCGGATCAAAAACGACTTTATCGGTAGTAAGCAAATCATGCCAAAACTTGAACATCACATTACTTTTATTAGATATCATACTCAAATAAATATATTTAAATTTAAATTTAAATCGATCATAGGCAAGATTGCATTGAATATATTTTGATATAAATCCAAACTTATCGTATATATTATAACACTGAACTCTTCACCATCAAGGCATCATTTATACTTCATTAAAGCATTTCTCAAAATTGTATAAATGAACACTAATCAGCCCTAGATTTAAAATGAATAATGTGAAAGCCAAAGTATGATCCTTAGGTCAACTCCTTGGCTTATAACAAAGGCATAACATTGAATTCAAGCAAAAAACTGAAGCCATCAATTGCCTAAGCTAATGATTAAAATTCAAGCACTTTCAGATAGTTAATGAAGACCCATTGTAATGCCTTTTGCGCAGCGGTATCAAAAATGCAAAAATGCTAATGTTAGTTCTAGCAGGAGTTTAAATTTCATTATACAGAGCATAATGCATTTTGAACAGTTTTTTTGGAGCTTCAATAGAATATTAGCGACATAGCTTTTTACCATGGGTTAGGGATTTGTTTTGTTCTTTCCACGAACATAAAAAATAAATAACTGTCACTAATCTTCATTTGCGCTTCCATTATAGACTAAAAATTTTAATAGCATTAGGAGCGCAGAGGAAATATTATAGTGCGAACGCATACAAACATAATCGTTTAAAGCGTTTCTAATAGAGTTTACCAGGTTAGTTTGATTCGGAAAGTAACCATTTAATCACAGATTTTTAGTCCATAGTAAAGATTTAGAGCTTGGGCAATTTGGGTAGCTTGGTGGAAGTAATCCTATACTTTTTTTTAAAACTTTTAAATTCCTTCCATGCCTAATGTTCACGTAATCAAGAGATCACAATCCCATGCATTTTGATTTAGATGGACCACCCAAACCTTTTTAGGACTGCGACCGGCCGCCGCTTAAAATGAAATTGAAAAAGGAGACAATCGTCTATCCTGTTGTGCTTTCAAATGTTGGATAATTTATTAATTCGTCAGCGTTTAAAATTTTGCTCCAGAAATAATCAGAACAAAATATTTCAAGCCTGTTATTTTCACATTGTAAAATCATATTCATATTTATAACCTAACTAATGGGACTTCAAATAAATTACTTTATTGCCTTAAAAATATCACGGCAAATAGTTTTTTGGTTAAGGTTGAAAATAAACAGGATAATATAGGGATCCAATTTTTTTATTTAAAGGTAAAACTAACTTCGGGATGCACGATTTTTAAGCTCCATACAATATGTTGTGCTGTATACACAAGTTTAAAATTCATATTTTTGTTGCCATTAATTAACGAAAGGAAAAGTGATTTAATTTTCTCGCAATCAATTTTAACGACAGAAATTTTCACAATAACTGTCTAAAGGGTAATATTTATAAACAAGGTAATTTTTTATCAAATTTATAAAAGCACTTCTGTAACATTTCTACTGATGTAAATTGCATCTCTGTCTCTGCATGTGAGCTTCCTGCCAAATAACAAAAGCAATAGCTCAATGATTAATACTAACTCCGTCCTTATCATATTCCAAGGCTCCATCTCGCATTAATATACTTAATTAATACTAGCAGCAAGTAAGAACTATTAAAAACTATATTGCTATTTTAATTTGCAACGTAAAATGTATTTGATTTGAAAAATATTATTTTAACAATTTAAATTTAAGAATCAGTAGGTAGTCATCTTTATATATATTGTTCATTCAGACCTCATCATTATTTATGCAATAGTAAATTTTATGCAGTTTCGTTTTTGTAAGTTTGTCTTGTTTTGACAACATCAATTTCTATGAAGACAAATTGTTGTTTTATTAGAATTATGTTATATCTGAAATTATATATATATGAAGGGTAGGCCAGAAGTAAGCAGGAATTTTATATTTCTATATCATTCAATAACTATAAATTGAGAAAACTACCTACCAATAACTCAGAGTAGAAACAAGCACAAAAATTTAATAAAATTCAAAATTCGCATCATGGGAAGCAAGATATTTATGTAATTGTGTTTCAAAAAAACAACAGGCACGTTGAGACCATATACTCGGTGCTTTATAAGTTTTCAAAAAAAAAATCCAGCCCTGTCAAGTTTGATTGCTTTGATGGCCATTCTATTTGTCTACACATCCATTGAGAAACCTCCAGATATTTCTCCAGAAGGTTTACATGCCTTCCAACATTGATCATAGATGAAAATAAATCCAATAATTGCATTGAGTAATAGCCCAACCCAGACTGTTACACCAGGACCATAATTACCATAATTACAAATATTGTGGCGGTTAACACAAGCATTCAATTTGAACTCATCACTCCAGATTATACTGTTGAGAACATCTGGTTCCCGAACTCCAAAAGCTGCTCACAAAATTCTACTTGATGTCTAAAGTCATCTCCATTTAACTCCTGTACAAGATGAGACATGAACAGCTTCAAGCTATTGTAGTGTAGAAGACTTTGGATAGATGATCGTCAAAAGTGTTGTTCCACAGAGAATCTTGGAGATGAAGTCTGTGACTGCATGATAATTGAAATGGAAATTTTCCGTCGATTTCGTAAAATGCGAACACTGCCTGTGCTTTCGAATCTTCAGAAATGCCAGTAACTTTTTCGCATTTGAATTTGAATTATTTCAAAGTAGTTGACTCGTTTCCAACCTGATAGAAATATTTCAAAGCATCAATCTTTATTTCAACTGTGTTAACATCAAACATTTATATATTTTGATTTTTGTTTACTAATGATGTAAATAAACAAACAATTGTAATGAATTTAGTGAAAAAATGAAAAACCTATGAAGTATTAATGTGATTAGGGAAGTAATTAAATATAATTATTGAATGGAAACTTATATTTAAGTGACTGATTACTTCTGCCATTATATATATATATAAGGTATAATCTATTTCTTTTTATCTGGCTCACATATTTTATTGTGAAACTTTTTTGACTGATTGCGAAAACGTGATTTTTTGATGTTTGATAAAAAAATGTTGCGCGTCAATCCAATTTAAATTTTTGTAATTTTGCAAATATTTTTGAAATATTTCAAAAAATCGTTTTTCTAAGATCCAATTGATAATCAAAAATATCACGAATTTTAGATGTAATCAGACTATTTTATTCAAAATTCAATAATGAATATAAATTTACAACCATTAAACAAAACCACTCTATTAATAAGTTTTCACTCGTTTGACAAAATTGTTCTGCTATTCTATTATTTCTCGGCACATTAACACTTGACGGTTCTTTGGAAAATAATGAAATTCAAACAAGGGATTCTTCACAACTTATAATTTCGAGTTGTTGTTTCAATGATATATAATCATCAGCATAATATAAATGATATTCAAGCCATATTCTCCTCATGCATTTGCCATATAAAAGTACAAATTCCATCTAATTCAGATATTAATAAAAAACAAAGAATAGCATAAATTGCGCTTGAGTTCTATCGAGCTTAAGATGAATTAGGTAAGGGCTTAAATTTAATATTCAGCAGTAGATTTTCTTTTTATCGAGACTTCTACTAAATAATATAAGTAATCCACATCTTCGTTTTTTGTATTTGTGCAGCTTTGTGTGTCTGGAAAACTCGCATCACACAACGGCAAGCCTGTCCACTGATCAAACGGTATAACTTCTATTTTGCTCAATTTGCCAAAAACCTTTAATATTTTGAATTCCGTGGTCTCAACTCCTTGTGCTTTATTCGAGTACAATTTTAGTCCCACTGCCAATGAAATTTTTAGTCTGTTATACCGCAGCGAACAGTAGATCGCATGAAAAGCGTTATCGCAAGGACCCTAATTCACTACGATCATGAATAACCACCAAACTATCCTTTTCCTAGACTTCACTGCTTCATCGAAGTTTTTATAGCAATAGCAATTTGAATGTTGATGTTGAGTCATTCATAATTTGGATAATACCAGTCAGTAGTTGCAGCGTGTGTGCAGCTTAAACAGTGTCTTTTCTCCAGAGCATAGATAATCAAATTTGAATTTTATGATAATTTTATAATTTATAAGCTAACATTGTTCACTTAAATGTCAGCCCTCATTGCTGTAGCTGTATCAAGGAGTGTAAAAAATATATTGTATTTAAATATATTAGCAATGAATATATTTAAATAATTTATTTTAGCTGTTAAAAATAAAATTTATTTAATTTTTTCAGGAAATTATTGATTTATACCAACAATTATCTTAGCACAAATTATCCAGTACACTTATAACAAAAAGCTGTAAAAGTAAATCCTTAAAAATGGTGATTTTTTAAGTGAACCAATCAGATTTCAAGTCAAACTATAATGTAGGGTTTGTCAAACGCAAATTGAAATTTTCTATTGCTCAATCTGTGGTTACTTGAATGGTTTATACTCTTTATGAAATCACCAAAAAATAATTTCGGAAGAAATGTTTTTGTAAAAGAATACTGCTAAATTATATTTAACATTTTTTGCAGTTGAATAAAAATATGCTTATTATTTGAAAGAATTATATATATAAATATATATTTTTTACACCCCTGGTTTTAACATTTTAGCAAAAATATGGAAGTAAACTTTGTCTGATGCAATTTTTTAAGGGGACAAGATAAGGCAAAAATCAATTCAGGTGGGCAATTACCCACCTTAGCTGCGGCCTTGCGAATAAATACGACAATAGATAATCTGAATGATTTCCTAAATATTATCCGCTAAACTTTAACTTCGTCATTCTATTGATAAAATTATTTTTAAGCTCCTGCGCATTCTTAAGAAATTGATTCACCAATCGCCAAAATGCCTAAACAATTGAATTATAACACAAAATTCTAAAACTGAATGCCGCGGAGTTAATGACATTTATGAAATCAGAATGGAAATGTTCACCTTAGACCAGATGAAGCGATTACAAATTCACAAAAATTTAAAAATAGACTACCACTTTATATATAAAACCCGACCGCAAAAAGGGCCCGCTGTATTCAAAAAAAGTACCCTCCAAGTGCGAATTTCTTAAAAATGTTTTAATTATTTGGAAAGCTAAGGTTGTGCCCCATCGCTATCATCTGCCTACACCACTGCCTGTGTACAATTTCATTTTATTGATCAATAATTATTTCTTATATGTCGACTGCTATTAAATTATAATGTGCATATTATATGCAATAATAAATTCAGAACGAGATAATTATGTTAATTACTACCGGTGAAATTCTTATAAGTCTTTTATAAAACAATTTTACAAACATGTATACAAGTACCAAAAACAACTTGTAAAATTTGTGTTTGATTATTAACCTGTTACATTCTTCCATTACTTTAAATTCGAAGGTATCAGTACACTATAGAATTCTGGTGGCTTGTGACACCTTGACGAATGCCTTGGAGTAGAGATCGTATTATGGATTACCTGATTAGGACATTCATTCTTTGGATGGTCTGGTTTAGGAACTGGATGCCCTGGTTCTGGAACAGGAATTTGTGCAGTCTTTGAAATAGACATCAACTCATTATCCTTTGGTCAGGTGACTTGTGTTGAAATCACCTCAGCAACCATTGTGGGTTGGTGTTGAGGAATGCTGCCTTTATTAGTGTTTCTCTTTACAGATTATCACATGATCATTAACTTGAGGTTGCCAATTTGACGGACTGTGCTAAATTTGACATAAACGAGAACGAGATGCTTCATCCAAATTGCGCTTTGCAACAGTAAACTTCATTTTACTTCCGAAAAATCTTAAGCTACAAGGTGTAAACTTCGTTGTAGAATGAACTGTATTCCTATAATCATGCGCAGCATTAAATAAATACTTGTTCCAAAATAAAAGGCCATCTTTGTTTTGATGCTGCATGCATTGAATCTTCCTTTGAATGGTTCCATTAAATCTTTTGCAAATACCATTCTTTTGCGGATATTAACTTCTTAACTTCTTAATATTTCGTTCATGGCAGAATGACTGAAAAAATTGTGATTCGAATGGACCACCGCGATCAGACAAAATTTTTTCAATCCTTCCATATCGTGAAATATAGTCATCAAAACATTTCACTAACAATTTTGCTTTTATTGAATGCAGGTAATATACTTCAGGAAATCGAGTTAAGGCATCTATATAACAAGAATATTCTGCTTACCATCACTTGTTCTTGAAAAGGGTCCAATAAAATCAGTGGCTACTAAACCATTTGGAACACGAAGAATAGGAATTGATCCCAACACTGGTCTTGTCCAGTTTGGCTTCATATATGCACGAGCTTGACTATTTCAAACAGTCATTGACATCTGCAGACATACATTTCCAAAACACGCCAGCAGACCTTAATGCACTGATTGTGGCGTCCCCTCCTCAGTGAACACTATGAGCATCTTCTAAAACCAATTGTTTCCAAGGTTTTTCATTAACATGAGATATTGACAGTGCATTGGCTGCAACATTTACTTTACCAGGACGAAAGACAACAATTATCACCATATTCTTCTAGAGTGTGAGGCCACCTTATTAATTTCAATTATGGTTTGGGTTTATTGAGTATAAAAGAAACGTCTCAGATATCAGTAATTATATCAAACTTTCCTCCAACCAAAAATTTTTTTACACAATAAACAATAGCAAGTGCTTCTTTCTCTACCATGGCGCAATTTTGTGCATACTTTCTAAAAACCCTAATTTTTGAAAACAATGGGTCGTCCATTTTTGAGACAAAATTCCAGAAATACCAGTTTCGGAAGCATCAGTTACCAAAATATGCTTACAATGTTCATTCGGAATTGCTAAAACAGCATTACAGAAATATTGCTTAATATCATTAAATAACCCATCCTGACTAGTATACCAATTATTAATTATTCATTGACGTGCTTAAACAATTGTGCATCTTTCGCGTCAATTCTGAATAATAATTAACCATTCCCAAAAATCGTTTTAGCTCTTCTTTACTACCGGGAGGTGGAAATTCTTTGCTGGCTCAATACGCTCCGGATTAGGACGTATTCCATCACTACTAATAATGTGACCTAGATAATCCACTTCTCATAAAAAGAAACGGCATTTCTTATTCAGTGACATTGTGGCGTTTCACTCCCAAATATTTGGGTAGACGTTTATTTTAATCAACCACAGTTTTGCCAACAATCAGAATATCGTCAATGTATCCAGCACAACAATCAGTTGGGCAGTTACTCTACAAGCTAAATCCCAGAATGAACTCTATAAAACTGGTACAATTTCCCACAAGCTGAAAACCCTGTCTTGCTTTTGTCTGCCTCGTGAAGTGGTAGTTGATAATAATATTGATTGAAGTTATTTGCAAAATACTGTACAACCTGAAAATTTTCTTAAGAGATGGTAATCTTAGGCATTGGATATGCGTAATTTTATTGATAGGTTTGTAGTTTATAGCCATTCGCTTACCACCATCTCGTTTAGTAACTATTACCGGATTATGTTTACCTTCTATTACCCCTTGTTCAAATAACTGCTTAACAAAGTTCTTATCTTCTTTTGACAAACTATGTAGAGGTACTAAATGATACTTTTGCTCAGCAATTTGTATGTGAGGATGACACAGAATTGGTCAATTTAGCTTCAGAAAGTCTTGTCAAAAATATTGCCATACTCTGTTATTATATCGTACGTATCAAAAGTAAGTAAAACACGTTTGTTACTCTGACCTTTTTACCAATGTAATTTCTTTAAAAGTATAAGTAAAATCAAGACCAATAATTACAGGTTTGGTTAAGTTATTAACAACTCGAAGGCTAATTTTTCTAAGAATTCGGTGTTCTAAATATTTAGTTATCTATGGTATTACCGAGGTAGAAAAATTTGCCTTGTAATTATCGTAGTCCATAAGTGTACATGATGAATCCAAATCAAATAGACCTACGAATTCACCTACAGGTAACTTCAATTTAAAAAATCGGAAACAATTGCTAGAAGCTAGAATTTATTGCACTATTGTCAAATACATTACTATTATTTTCGCTATCTACAAAAGAAAGGGTACCTTTTGATCGGCATTGTTGTTTGAGACACGAGTCTCATTTTCTTGTAGCGTGATAACTCCCACAACTAATGCAAATTGACTTTTTGAAAGTATTTCAGTTGTTTTGTTTTTGAAACCCAAATGTATCACCTTGATTTTCGGACGTAGATAAAGCTACACTTCTTATGGCTTCTTGGGTTCGCTCGGCTTCTTCACAGGTCTGAAAATTTCAAAATCACAATTAAGTGTTAAATTTGGTTCTTCCAACAGTTTCTTCTGTGCATGTTTATCTAAAATCCCAGGAACAATAGACAGAACGCTGTATCAGTAATTTCTTCTTTGTTTGTTCGTGAATTCACCAAGTGCAGCTAAATTTCATAATTCTGTGTAAAAATCATCAATCCATTTATCCGGATGTTGCTTTCTGGTAAGAAAATTGTGTAACGTAAGCGTGTTGTTGGATGGTGGAGAACAGTATTCACTAAAACGCTCCATTATGCCGTAATATGTATGCTCACCAAGTGAGAGTTTAAGAGAATCATATACCTCTAACACTTGATAGGCCAGAACATGTGTCGCAAGCGGAGGGCAAGAGGGGGCAGCTGCCCCCCTTTAACTAGATTTTTATCAAATGGAAACTCCGAATTTCTTAGTAATATTTGATTTAAATAAATTTAAATTCATTTTTAATTCTGATGTATATAGATAAATTGTTACTTATACTATTAGGAATACATAAAATGTGCAAGTAATTTTTTGCTGAATAAAAATTTTTTTCTAGATCGTTATAAAAAGTCTTTAAATCCTTAACGGTTAAACAATGCTAAATTTCAGTTAAACGAAGTATGGGGTAAACTTTGTTACCCCAATTTAAAAAAGCCTAAAACTGTATAAATAGATGTTTACATATGAAAATTTGTAAATTCCTTCTTTAGCTTTTAAGCCAAAATAATTTTTAGACGCCTTGCCTAAAAATCTTACTTAAATTTGCAGGATAATTTTACAATTAAATTTCAAGAAGCTTGACACGCTGACGACAATGTTTTGAATGCATTTGGCCCAGACAATAAAATTTCAGGCTGAATCCCCGCAATCATTTCAATTAGGTTTGTCTGCAGTAAACATGCAATAGGAAAGGAAAGAGGGATTAGATTAGATGCGTAGTAATTTGCTTAATTTAGTCAGGGAATATGTCAATATATACATATATATATATATATATATATATATATAAGAGAGTGTCTTCTTCACGTAGCAACTGAAATATGCAAAAATCTTAGCATACAAAAACTAAAAGAACTTAGAATTTCACAATATAGATGTCGTTTGGGTACAAGTTAAATGAATATTTATAAAATGTTCATGAAATCATTGCATTAGGTTTTTAAATCATGACATTAATATAATAAACTAGCAATCATCCTAAAGCAAAAGTTAACAGCGGATTAATTTTGGGATAACAAAGTTACCAATCTTAGCCTATTGATGTTTTTGTTGAATCTAAATAAGCAAAGTTAGGATGGCTCTATATTTTCCAGACAAAATGTACGTAAAAATTGTGGGAAAGTCACAAAATATCAGGCTCTTCCTATTTGATTTGAGCTCAAAATCCTATTATAGTTGTTGGGGTAACGGAATTGCCCCAAACTTAATTGAACCATTACATCTTTGATTTTAAAATCTACTGATATGGTATATATTGATTCCAAAATAGTTGAGTGGTAGAAAATAACAAACCATAGGCTTATGTTCTTATATTTTCCACATAGGATCGCAAATTAAAGCAGATGCTAGCACATAAACTTCGGATAATCAACTGCTTGGAAAATAAGAGCTCATCTTGTTCTCTTTCAATTAAATGATTAAATTTCCTCAAAAAGAAATGAAATATTTTTTCTACAAAAACAAGTGCTAAAAATTGTATACCCCCCTTTGGGAACCCAAGGGCTATGCCTGAATCGTCCTGGAGAGTAACCTCCTCGTGGTGGTTCCTGGAGAGGCGGAGACGCTGAGCCAATAATTGATGGGCGCGTCGCTTTGCGGAGTCCCGAACCTAGAGTGGACGTTAAACAATAGGGTATAAGAAGGTGCAACCATGTGTGCTTTGCACATATGGGGGCGGTGACGATGATGTGAGACTGTCTGTTCTGTGGAGCAGACGGCGACGTCTATGCCCAGAGCCGTAGAGTGCGTCTACGAGGGCAGTTATACAGAGGATTTTCTTCTGTCTCTGGCCTCTAGATAGGCCTAGGCCAGCATTTGCTGAGCCTTACCTATGAGGGAGCTTTGCTTTGTCATGGGTTTTAGTTATGATCCGACATTCTAAGTTATGGAGATTTTAGGGCTCACTTGGTGCTTTGCACTACAAGTGTCAAATATCTCCTAAATAATCAGGATCTCCATAACAGGCAGACGCAGGTGCTCACGAGTTACCTCAGTTAGTAGCCTTGGTTGGCGAAAGCTGTAGAGAGGCGCAACCCTCTCACGAAGCTCGGCCTTCGGCTTCACTCTCTGCTGATCAGACTCAACACAGATCAGCACTCTGCGTGCCAGGGGTCGCCAGAGGGTAAGCATGATTAAGCCGGCCTGCACACTTCTAGGGGAAGTGCCAGAGCTGATCTGTTGCCACCCACTCTTCAGTCCGTTGACTGGTAGAGTAACCCCGAATACCCCCCCTTTAAGAAGTTTCTCGAGCCGCTCTTGGGCCAGAATATTTAAAAGTGTAGCTCGACAAACATCAGTTACATTTTATCCCTTCCGTCCAGATGTAGCAAAATATATATCCACTTTCTGTCGCCTAAATTTAAATATCCTTCGTTGATATAACGAATTCAATTACAAACTGCATGGTATAATCAATCCAGGTTTAGCCATTCTTTTTCTGTCACCACATGTAATAATGCAGAACGAGATAAATAGGTTTTTACTACCAGAGAAATTCTTTCTTATAACACAGTCTTTTATACACAATTTTGTAAACATGTGTACAAGTACCAAAAACAACAACTTGTTAAATTTGGCTTTGTTTATTAACCGGTTACACATATTATATACTCTAATGTTTACATAATTAAAGTTCATATTTACTAATACATTTTCAGCACATATTATTTCGCAATTGACCCCTAAAGTGCGGGGCCCATGGCATTTGTCTCCCTCGCTAGCATCGTATTTTCGAAAAGAGAAATTATATAGAAAACTCGTTTTAGTGGGCCACAGAATTGTCGCAGTCTGAATATGCCTAGATGTTAGAAATCTTATTTGTATATTGGTAAACATAGATCTACACACACGGGACTGCAATGTATTATTAAAACTATATTATGTCCTGAGTCCGGACAGGATAATCAGGGCAAAGATTGAGATCCAGTTAAATCCAAATATAATCTATATTAGAAATTCAACACTAAGCCCTGAATACATTAACATTATATTTTTCATTAAACTTTAGCAGTACTGTAGTGTCATAAGTATATAGAAGTGTTCATGCATTAGGATCAATTTTGAAATTTTGAAACTACAAGAGATGTAAAAAGTTTCACAAGTTGTTGATTGCATTGAGATTGACTGTTTTGCAAAAACACTTTTCTATCTTTAGTTTGTCGTCAACATGCTTGCCATTCCTGCAACTAGGTGCGAAAGATTTTGATCGGCATACACTAAATTTAGATTTTGCATAAGCAATGCTATTGTCAATATTTTATGTTTGCTAACAGATAGAAAAATGTTTTGAAACGCGTTTCCTCGCTTAAAATTTTAATATACTTTCAATAAACACTTAATTTTCATGACAAGCGTGCAAATATTCGTTGGCACTGGTGGTCAAAAGTTTTAACTACAATTTCAGCATTACATTGAATTATTCTATTGCTGTTCATAATCTAGTTAATGATAGGATCTTGTTGATTTAAAGCTTAGCAGATTACGTGCTAGTATACTTACCAATTACATATGGTATAGTTTTAATATGAAAAAAATGAGAAGTTGCAAATCTATAAAATATAACAGTTAATCCTAATAAGTCCGTACCTATATCCAATTAAGTTAAATAAGTTAAAATTTGCACTTAGTACATTGGGTGGCGTATGTTGACAACTATTGTTGGATAAAAAACACCTACTACATTCCCAGTGGCATCTCAGTTGTCAAAGGCAGAGACGAAATGCAGATTGACAAGGAATTGAAACATTATCAATGGATTCCATTCATATTTTTGATTATTGCCTTAATGTACTTTGCTCCAAATTTTTGGTGGGCTCGTGTAATGAACAGAACGTTTAATATTCACAAGGTCATTGAAGCCTTTAAATGCAGGTAATGCATTTGCTCTTTAGCTAAAATTATACACCTAACTTCAAACTCATTTTCATGTCATAGTATCTTAAATTTGAAATGAACTACTATGCATGTATACGAAATCAACTGTCCAGTAATATTTCAAAACTAACCCAATTCTTATTAAATTAACTAATTTTCATCTTTAATTAAATATATTTTTATCGAAATATTATCATGTAAATTACATCTTGACAGTGATCAATTTGAAATGCTCATATTGTTCACGTAAGACTACTGCTGTATTCTTCCATTTTTATTACTTTTCAATCGAAATTGAATCTAACTAATATCATTTCAATATATTGTAACTCTAGAAATTCTGAAACTTTTTTTGGAATGTAATCACTCCGTAAATTCCGCCAATTTAGCTATTTTAAGCGTTTGACTTATTCCCCATGCGTTTACTTTTATTAACGATTAGTCTGAAATCAAACAATTATTGCGTTATCTACCATTGGCATTGTATATATATATATAACATTCCTGGCTCTGTGTCAATGTATTGGATAAACCTCACGCGCTCTTAGTATTCTAAAAACTGTTCGTCAGCTGAAAATAATTCCAAATGAATATTATAGCTTTGTAAGTTGTCTACAAGATAATTGAAGACAAAGGATCCTGATGGTTTCTTCATAAACTGTATTCAAGTTTGTATTTTTAAAAAACAATGCAATGTAAAATCTGCTCTGCAGAATGCAAAACCACCACAATTCATCCATATTTCTAGAAAGGAGCGAAATGCAGCAAGTAAAATCAATATTCTTATGAAGGCCTCCTGTTCAGATAAAATAATTGTTTGCCACTTCACTGTGTTCCCAAAAGCATTACTATGCTGAATCTCTGGAAATTGATTCAACAGGAAGAGAAAAACCTCATTCTCATTTAATTGATTTATTCATAGTACAGGTCCAAGAATAAAGTTATCTATATTTCGTTGAAATGCACGACCTGTGTGATTGGACTGTTTGCAATGCTGCCGGACAACATTAATTCAATTGCTCATTGTTAGATGTTTCATATTTATAGTTATATTTTCTAACAGATCAGGATCCAGAATTGTAATGTCATCTTCATTGATATTATCAGACTCTTCAACTGCCATAAAATTTAAGTTAAGTCTGGAAATTTGTAAATATCATCATCTCATCAACATTCTCTAATAATCCTTGAGTAACCAACACTTTTGATATCTAACTACACAATACCTCTTATCACGACATGCTTAAGCGGTAAATTATAATGAATTTTTGCCTTACATATTCGAAAAAACTGGTATATGAAAGATTGAGTAATATATAAGTTGAAAAATCCACTAAATATCTATATAGCGTATCATATACCCCAATGGTCTCTAAAAGACAATTGCTGTGTAATCATTTTGCATAATAAAATTAATAAATGAAAACATATTTAAATGACTGCTTATAAAATAATAGTAAAAGTCACAAAATGGCTTAGTATTAACGTGAATAGTCTTTGAGCAATAACACATTCAATGCTGGGTGAGGGTATGACATAGCCCAAAAATCGACGAACCATTAATATTTACAGCGCGTCTACGTTGAAAAAGCATTAACTTTAGACTTTTTAAGTTACCTCCAATTGGTTGCCACTAAATTTGAGATAGAAATTTAAAATTTGCTTCCACGTATAAAATGCAATGTTTACATATGTAAAATTTAATTTTAATTATTTTATTATTTGTTGTAGTTCGTTTATGAAAAGAATTTTCTAATGATGAAATATTAATGCTGTAATACAATCATTCAAACTATTTTCTAAGAGGTTTAGAGATGAGCTCTGGGTATTTCTAAATTAATGTCTTATGCAACAGTATTGGCAACATCAAAAACGTTTAATTTATATTTAGTAAGTAAGTATTTATCCATGCACGCTAAGAAGTCCAGGCTTAAATTTTATTAATCAAAACAAACCGAGATAAATTTTTAGAAAATATATATTTGAAAAAAGTCAATAAGCTTATGCCCCACTTTACAAAATAATGGAAAATTGCCATTGCTTGATACACAATGATGATATTCACATTTTTAAATTCTACAGTGCAAAAGTCTATGGTCAAACCAACATTGTTAAATTTAGTGGAAATAGAATATGATACAAACTAAAATATACACTTACGTGCTTATGGGACTTAAATTAGCAAAAAAGGCCTATCTATACTGGATGACATAGACTTCTGCAAATTTCTATAGAAGCATGCAGATAATTTTTTCATTAATAATTGCGGATATTATTTTGTACATCACGTGAGGTGTAAGATATAGATGAGCCACCTCCACTTCAAAAATGACCGTCAGTGTTCAATAAGTTAAAAGTTTGCTGAATTTTGAAGCTATGATGTCAAAATAATTATGCGTTTTTCAGCAAGCCCCTTTTAACAGCTGAGAAAATGTTCCTGCACGATGGTAAGACATCGCGAAATAATAATGGGCTTCCTTTAAGCTTATTAAATTAGCTTACATTGTTTTGATCATAAACCGGTACAAAGCACTGTATATTAGGATATTAATTAAAAAATAATAAATAAAAAATTCAAAATTATGTTTTGATAGTTGTTGTTAAAAAAACATTTCAGTACTAAAAATGTCTCAGCTTAGTGTTTGACACCAAAACACCTATGCTTCTAGACGTGGAAATTTCATCAAAAACCTGAAGACGAACCTTGAACACTGATTTTTCAAAGTAATATATACAAGATCAAGGGTTTTTAATGAATAATTATATTTTAGAGATGTTTCCATTGATAGAGAAAAAAGAGATGAAGTACTGGATCATATTGCAAAAGATTTTTCTTATTATTTGAAATGTCAAGGTTACAAGTCAACAAGCAAATATACTCTCAATCGTTTTCAGCTGTGTTTAGCAAGCACTAACGCTTACTGTTTGACATGGGGCAGCAATGTTGGGAATTTCATATCACCTAGGTACTTAATTGTAAAAGTCATATACATATTCATCAGTATTCTAACAATGGCCTTTTTATGCCTGCTTCTTGGAGACTCATACATTAAATATGGCTACGATGTCACAAAGGGATTCTTTGACAAAACAGATTGGAGTGAAATTTCTTCTGATATTTTTCCCATCGTAACACTATGCGATTTCACCATCAGGCAGGTGGGGCAGTCAAAGACACACACAGTTCAATGTATTCTAAATATAAATCTGTTTAATGAAAAAATATTTGCATTTGGTAAGCATTTATCAAGTACATATATATAAATAAATATATATATATATAGTACTTGCCAAAAGTTTGGGAACACTGCAAATTTAGACATTTTTGTATTTT
Source organism: Hofstenia miamia (assembly GCA_900660155.1). Taxonomy (NCBI): domain Eukaryota; kingdom Metazoa; phylum Xenacoelomorpha; order Acoela; family Hofsteniidae; genus Hofstenia; species Hofstenia miamia. The sequence continues at coordinate 765,926 of CABFPE010000389.1, read as the reverse complement.
ACACTAAAAAACGCAATGTAGAAACAATATAATAACACAATGTAGAAAAAATATGATAACACCGTGTAGAAAGTAAATAGTTAATTCAGAAAAACTCACTAATTTTGTAAGGTTGTCAATTTTGGTCTTCCAGACCGCTTGCGAGAGAAAATTTTTCAGTTACTAATAGCGAGTAACACCTCTGGATACCGAAGATACTGACACGCCCATTCTAACAGCTATAGCGCGATAATTGTACCCCTCCTCGTACAAGATATGAATTTGAGCATGCTTTGTTGGTGAAATTTCACTACCACGGACCATATTTCAAACTATAATGATAGTGCTTTTTCAGTGAAAATGTATTGTGTGTAAATGTAAAGTTGTGTTAATTTGATTGGCTAAATAAATTTGTTGTAAATTCTAAGAAAAAATAGGGAATTCTAGGAATTTTACGAAGTTTCCAAGAAATAGCATAAAACACGCTTTAGACAGGTTACTGTTCCCAAACTTTTGGCCAGTACTGTATATATTAGTACTGTTCATCCCAAAATACTTTAAACGGATTAACCGGACCGTATTCCTTCTAAATTTAACCGGTATTTAAGATATATCTCTGTATCTATGTTCATATTCAAGTTAAAATCAAAAAGTATAATCTATTCCGGTGTGACAAAATCAAATATATCTTTTTTCTGATTTATCTATATTTCAATTTTGCGGAATTTACTGCTATACTATCTATATCCACCTTGAATTTGAAGTTTGTTATTCAGCATCCTCATAGTAGTAATATGGAAAGTTTGTAATTTGGTCGATAAATCGTACTCCTGGTTGTAGTAACAAATAGAATGCGTAAATCCGCCAAAATACGCAACATTTTTAATGGCAAAGATTCTACTACTACTACTACTACTAC
>CABFPE010000389.1:729495-739734 GCA_900660155.1 Hofstenia miamia | reverse complement strand
AAAATCAAAAATTTCTATGTTAATTATTTTATAAGAGAAACGTTTAAACTGTGCTATAGTTTCTTGCTCTGCTAAAGTTGGGAGATGTTATTAGAATTGTTCCGATATTTTGTGCTATAGTGTTTTCTTTGATGTGGCCACAGCTTGCCTGGTAAATTTTCACTGCAAACTTTGTTCAGAATTGTGAACTACTATTAAGCATTTTCGTCCTTTAAAATATCTTCTATTTGTAAGTGCAGAAGAAATCTTCATAAAACTAAACTTTGACAAACTGCGTTTTATGGGAAAATATGTCTAACAATAAAATTCAATATATATATATTTATATATATATATATATATATATATATATATGTATATATATATGTATATGTATATATATACATATGTAACATTACGATTTATTCGAAATTTATTTACAGAATTTTTTAAAAAAAGGGAAAAAATTGAATTTTTCGAAAAGAATATTTTGTATATGTAGCGCTATGAACCAAATTTGGTGTTATTATAAGACAAAGTGCCGATAAATTCCGAAAGTCATAAATTTATTTAAACTAGGTTCTATTATAAATATAAATTTAATTTCTTAACTTGATTAACATGAATAAAATGTGTTGTACTGAAAATTAGCATTCAAATAGGACAATATTTTGCACAGTAGAATCATCTTTTCATTTGTAAAAATGAATATTGAGCTGTCTCACTTAAAAGTGATTTGTGAATTTGGTTTATTACAGAAACCTTAGGTTTCATTCGTGAAAATTTTATACTGAAGGACTAAAATGTACAACATTATTGTCAATAATTTTCTAATAGTCGTTCAAATAGTTTAAGTGTACATTAACTTTCACAGTATATGAAATCACACTAACATATTGACGGATACGATGGCCATATTTTAGCATATTATGATTTACATGAAGCTAATAGTTGGAAATTTCTTAACGTGCATTGATTAAGAATTTCGATACAATATACTACATAATCATCAAATAAAGAAAGAATAAGAATGGAAGTAGATCAGATATAATGACATCACTTAATTTAGAAAATCAAAATATCCAAAATAAATCCAAACCCGAAAAGAAAATATCGAGTGGCAATCACAATGAGCATTTTTTAGCCACCGACATAGAATGCTAACACACAGGTGCAACGCAGGCAATGATGGAACTGAGAATTTCGAACTGAAGACCCCTTTCCTCTTCCAAAATTCATTCAAGGCAGAAAAGACCATGGATCAATGTCCAACGAAATTGGTGTAAAAACATTCAAAAAGGCATATAACGTCATTGCGAAATGGAAATCAAACTTATATAATCTGCCACGGAGCACAGTAGTAAATAATTTTCTCCATGAGCAAACTGTTTATCTCTTTCTCTGAAAATGGTTCGGATGCAGAATATTCACTCAATGCAGCCATGATGATGCCAGCTATACTTCTTCAGGAATCAAAGAGAAATCAGAAGAATGCTTTGAGAATCATGAACCTTTGACGCAGGTTAGATCTTTGGAATGAAGTATATATCCAAACCCTCTTGAAAAAAGGGGAAAGAAAAAAAATCTTCAAATGCAACCCATAAATGATTTTCTGATGCCATTAAAATGGGAAAATTGGAATTGCTGTATCTGTTTTGACTCAGAATGGGAACAGGAGATGCCTTACTCTTGATGAGATCATCGGAGACAAACCAATGAAGCAGCGTTGAATGGAGAAACATCCAAAGACCAGAAATTTTGATACGCAGTCAATCGAGCCGACAGAATCAGATGACGACTTCTATCCTGCTATCGACAGTAATGTAATTCGCAAGTGCGCCTTGAAGCTTAGAGGAGCATAACACAAAAATGCATCTGATAATCTGTGCAATTTACTTGCTTCCGTAACGAAAAGGCGCCTGTATTATGTCAATCCCACGACCACTGGTAATCTCATACACTGAAAATTGATACCTCTTGATAAGATACTGGAAATCGCCCAATCGAAAATTGTGAATTATTGAGAAGACTGATTGGAAAAGCTGCCTCACAGTACTAAAGCCTTTCATCAGAGAAAAGAGTGGATTCAGACAATTAGCTGTAAGCAATGAAGCTGGTTGCGAGGCGTAATTCACAGCATACTTTAAATGTATAAACATACTTGTGGATGGTAAGAACGCATTCAATGAGCTAAACAGAAAAGCAGTCCTGATAAATATTCACTCAATTTGCCCCCTCGTTTGAAAAGGTAACAACAAATTTCTACAGGGAACCATCAAATCTTCACGGACACGGAGAAGTGTTAAAATCAGAACAATGTACAACTCATGGTGACCCTTTGGGTATGCCATTGTTTGCAATGGCTGAAATGCCTATCATACCGGAAACAGAAGTCCCACATTGTATCCAAGTTTGGATAGCAGATGACGCTACATGCTGTGGCTGCATTGTCGCTCTTCGCAAAAGGTAGGATAAAATTTCCTTGATATGTGCACGTTATGGATACTATCCTAATAACTCAAAACTAAACATATTCTACATTTTGTGAAAAGAGTATTTGCAAAAACTGATACACAAATCAGCACCGAAGTAACACGAATTCTTGGTTCCGTAGTAGGAAGCAAAGATTTCATTGTCAAATATGTCACAGATCAAGTACCTGACTGGTGCAATGAACTAAAAACCTTAATCAATATCGCATAAATGGAACCCCAAGCTGCGTTATCTTGATCTTATTAGAGGGCTAGCCAGCAAGTGCACATTTCTATCCCGCACAACACCTCAGATAGACGATCAGTTGGCACCACTTCAAGAAAAATTTGATGGTTTTTCCTCCGCCGTGTTTGGCAAATATGTAAACAGCGAACTCCTAAAAGTGCTAACATGCCATATCGTAAAGGTGGGCTTGGAATTCCTAATCTGGGAAATAGTTTCAACACAATACATGTATATGGACTCGCTGCAATCTGTGATCCATTTGTTCAGGCGATAATTAAAGGAAGCAATCAAAGCATAATGAACATAGCTGAAGTTAAATGAACCATCATACAAGAAAGAAAGAAACAGAAGACTTATGAACAACACAAAGCTATGAGAAAATCAGAAGAGAATCGAATGAAACTGTAAAATGATCCATTGAACTTGCAGGAGAAAAAGATTCTTCATCTTAGCTGGCGCTATTACCAGTTGAATCAAAGGCCTTCTGCTTATAAAAATCAAGCTTAAGAGATGCATTATGCCTTCGTTATGTTGTCACTCTTGAACATATGCCATCCATTTTCAATATTACATTCGGATTCTTTGAAAAAATTCAGGCCTAGACGCAAATGTTTATTATAAGTACCTGCATTATGGCTTTGCCTTCTGCATAGAAAATGTACAAACGCCTTGTATTTTTATCGGATTTCATATTGAAAACAAATATTTTCATCCATTTTTGGCACACATTTTCCACAATGGAATAACAACAACTGTTGCTATATAAGAAGTCTATTTTTAGGGAATCTGTTTTAACATTGATATAGTGAGATGTCNATATTTTCATCCATTTTTGGCACACATTTTCTGTAGTTAATAATGTGCCACAATGGAATAACAACAACTGTTGCTATATAAGAAGTCTATTTTTAGGGAATCTGTTTTAACATTGATATAGTGAGATGTCCCTGTCTTATGTTGCAATTCATTAATATGACATCAAATACCAATGGGTAAAATTCTACTGTTCCAGGTAAGGCCCCAGTTAAGAAACGTTGTAATATGTGCAAAGTAGTGAAATTCATAATCCAAATTTTCAAAAATCTAGGACTCATGTAAACAATGTCTCAAACAATTTTATTTTTGAGAATGAACTTCTCATAAATTTGTCAAAGCAATGCATTCCTATAAATATTATATTTTTAACAATTTCAATTTTCCAACAAATAAAATCCAACACCCAAACCTTAATATAACTCTAAGAAGGCTGGGTCCCCAATCCAATTTAACAAGGGGGATGAGCCACCTTGAACATATGTACATCTAAACTAGTAATTCCCAAAATTCTTCTATCAAATGAAAATATCTGTACCTAAATTGAATTATGCATTACAGAAAATGTAGTTTTTAGTAGAAGTTTCACCATTATGTAAAATTTTGCAAAAATCAAATTTTACTGTGATTAAATTCTTGACATCTCCGAAATAGAATTTCATTCTTTAGGAAGTAACTTATGTATATTTTTATAGAAAATTTTATCTACATTTCAATCTGAATATACAATGATGAAAATCTTTTTATCTTTAATTTGAAATGAAATATTATTAAAAATATATAGACATTTTTATTGAAATCTTTTTTTTGTTTTTGATAGACTAACTTCAATTTCCTTTCACAAGATGAATATTACAATATGCAAATGTATATCCATGGTTAGAAATTCAATACATTTCCAATAACTGTTGTTTGTTCTTAATGCACCATTGAAGAATATAGTGAATATAAAATATGTTTTCTAAATGATACCGCAATATTATATTACGTTTTCGAGGAGACATCCAATAGTTTACGGGAAAATGCGTGCATTTTCTGAAATAAGGTGACATTTTCGAAGACCGTAATGTATGTATATATATATATATATATTGTTGCATCAGAAGTCAACTGTCTTCGAAACAACCTCGATTCGAGTTTGGTTTGATGAACATTTGACAAGTAAGGTTTGGACATTATCCATCTAGTGTCATTTAGATTTATTTAAAATTTTGCAAAAATGGCAGACCTCGTTTGCGTCAGTTTTTGTTAAATATTATTAACTGCTACTTTTATAAATACACACAATAGGTAGTTGAACTTCACAGACGAGATTTTGTGTTCTAAAAATAATAGTAGAGCACCCACACAAAATGAAGAACTATCGGTAAATGGACAAATCCAAAACATAACTGCAAGCACGAAGAACCCTAAAAAAGATGAAGAACTAGATGGCATTAGGCAGGAAAAATGTACGCAGGTACACAAGTGTTCATAAGAGACTAGCTGCAGCAGCAGCATTGCAAGAGCTTATGATGAGTGGGTGTACACAATGGATGGTAGTATAAAGAATGTTCCTGATTTATGGGACCCATGACATGTCTGCCAATCACATACAAGATACTAACTCGACCTATTTCAAGCAGGCTGACAAGTTATTTAGATATAAACAGGTTAATCTCATGTGGGGAGGAAGGATGTAGGAAAGAGTAGAGAGTACAAAGATCAATTTAATATATAGATTAGAGGTGGTTGAAAATTGAAAGAGACGGAAAATGAACTTAGCAATGACTTAGATAGACGTTGTGAGACACATGACTGCATATCACATAGGAGGGTATTGACGACACTAGATGGTAATAGTTTTGCTTCAAGGTTAACTTTTATTGATTTATTTCTATACCCAATTGTAACTTCACCTAAATCCTAGATGAAAACTACGTAAACACTTATTGTAGTAATTTTTACCTAAAATTTTTTAAATATATTAACTTACATTGTATAAACTGATTCGTTTAAACATTCCAAATAAAATTGCTAAGCTACTTTATAGTATCCCTTGAAGTATGAATTCTGCACAATTTCTAGCGTACAAGTGACGACTTCATTCATTATAATTTTAACAAACCTAGATTATATATATATATATATATATATATATATATGTATTTCTGTGAATCGAAAATATATAATGTTGAAACATTTTCAGCGTGATCTAAACCATTCCAATCACATTTAACTTGACAAAATTTTGCCTATGTGTGTTCCGTCTTCAAATTGTGCAACATACGAANTATATATATATATATATGTGAATCGAAAATATATAATTATGAAACATTTTCAGCGTGATCTAAACCATTCCAATCACATTTAACTTGACAAAATTTTGCCTATGTGTGTTCCGTCTTCAAATAAATTGTGCAACATACGAACTCACTCACCCAATCAGAACATAATGCTTGCAACACTGTTGTTTTATTAAATACACTTTCGATTTTGTGCAATCAGGTATGTGCAATAGACATATCAAATTATATCTTTCATAGAATTTTTCCATGTTTGCATAGCAATAAACTTCTTCGCAAAGCACATATATAATACACCTTTTTATTTAATATAATCGCATTCATTAATTCAATCTACGTCAATAATCGCTGTGAAATAGTGGTGTCTACAATTAAGTTATCATTTCTAAAATATAATATACAAATGGTAATTGTTTGGTCATAAATTATTAATATTTGCCTTTCTTTTTGTAAAATTCAAATGAAACCTAAATTTCGAAAAATACAATGTAAAATGTGCTCTATATATAGAATATTCACTAATGATGTCCGGAAATACCATAATGAAGAACATCAATCACCTTAAACTGTTATTTACTACAGTAACATTAAAAACGAATGGAATAACAAAAAGTGCTTATCAAAATTTTATTACCTTGAAAAGTTTAATAAAATTAGTGGTAACTGTTCGAATAAATAAGAAAGTTTTAATAACTTAGTTTCTATGTTTCAAAAGTCACGCACGATTTTATACAGTTAAGAAGTCAGTGGATACTTTTCTATGGTATTTTCTATATCTATGCTTTCTCTAATCATTTATATCATAGAAATTACATTGCATTGATTTTTCTTATCGAATTCTTTTTTGTAGCTCCTTGTATTGATTATTCTTAAAGAATTATTACTTAAAAATAATCTAAAATGTAATCATGCCTTTCCATCTAACTAAAGGACAGAGGATTACAGCAGTTAAGTTCTATTATCAAAACAATGAAAATGGTCGTCTTTTGGCAGAAAATTTCTAAATAAAACACGTTATCCAAAGCCGAAACATCACAAATTTAGTCAAAAGATTTGAAGAGACAGGCAATAGAAATAATGCTCCAAGGACAGGCAGGCCCGTTCCGGCGACTACCAATGAAAGAGGCGAGCTTAACTGAAAGTCCTCAAAAATCTGTACACCATCTCTCAGAGGAACATGGTATAAGAATTACATCTGTATGGAGATTTCTACATAAATGAAAGATGAAGCCCTACATCCCACGCTTAGTTCAGGCTCTTCACGATGACGACCAAGACAGGCGAGTAGAATTTGCTGAAGAATTCATAGATAGGGTTGCTGCAGATGACACATTTATTATTATAATCGAATTTGGTGTTTAGACGAAGTATTCTTTAAACTCAACGGGCATAAAAATCGCCATACTTGTGTTTTTGGTGTGCAGAAAATCCTAGTGTCATACTTGAAAAAGAGATTAGAATTTTTACATAAAATTCAGTGATTCTACTTTTAATTCCACCCTATTTTTTAATTCTAAACAATAGGTGTCTGCATATTGAAATTGATTGTCCGTGAAATCAAAAATATTAATAAATGTGTTTTGAATATTCAAATCAATACGAAAGTGTTAAAAAATAAATGACATATGATAATTTTGAAGAGGCTCCATATATAGATTCCGTATTATCTTAACCACTTAGGTGAAGAATTTGCTTCCTACAAATATTGATTGCCTAGTTCTGAGAGGAAAGCAGGGTATTTTGACATAAAATGTCCACATAAGACAGAAAACGAATTTCTTACTCAGGCTACATTTCAAGATTTCAAAGATCTATTGATAGTAAATTATAAATGACTGATGCTCATGGAAACGCTTAAAGCGATTGATAAACTCTTTGACTGACTTTTGGAAATATTATGCTTCTGATTCAACATTAAAGATTCAACGTTTACCATCGGGCTTGTTCGATATGTTTGCTATACAGTTAGAGGTTTTATATTCAAAATAGAAACCATTCATTTCCCTAGCACATTGCTACTTTATAGGGGTCGCTTTGTTACCAATGCCCTGAAAGTCATGAAACTATTATTGAGATACCAAATTTAGTTCAGAAAAAACAGGTCTGGCTAGAATTTGTGCTTCCTGATCTATAAGGCTAAGTTTTATGATTTTTAACAAAGTTTAATATCACCTTACATACCAAAAAGTCACCAAAAAGTCAGATGCTACTGCCTTTAAAATATTTTCACTGAAATATTAAGGGCTCATTTAATTTGATTGGCAATTGTAATTCAAGTTGTTAGATGAAAACGTGTTGTAATTGTAACATACACCAAATTATATACCTTGTAAGAAAGTTCATAAAGAATGTAAAAAATTGTAATATAGCACTGATATCTCCTCCTTACTATAATTATGCATTGATCCATATGTAATTGAGATATTGCAAATTCTACTCACGATTTCTGATTCGTACTCCAGTTTCATGAACTCCTATTACTTTTACAATAACAGCAGTCGGTGAATTTGTATTTGTAATTCATTTAAAATAAATATTTTCCTTAAGCAAGGTGTTTAATTTAGGCACTGAATAAATAAATTGTATAAATTATTGGAATTTTAAAATATTATCATGAAATTCAGTGTCACTGCCTTATATTTAGTGCTTACATAGCATATTGACACATAATCAAGGGGCGGTGTTCATTAAACAAAGTCAAAGTTATTTAAGTGACAGTTTCAAACAATGAATTCTTTCATCTGATAAGAAAATTAGGTCTATTTCACATAATTTAATACACAAAAATTTAGGTCAATCTAATTCACATCAGCATAAAGAAAGTAACTTTTGAACATTCCCATCAAAATAAGTAAATATTGAAAAAATGAAGTTAAAATAAATAGATTTTAAAAGATTTAAATTCAACGCTCGCCAATGAGGAGATACTATTATTAACAAATTTTGAAAAAAATACAGCAGATAGTTAAGAAAAATTCATAAAAGCGTTAGTAGTTTTTCATAATGTGTCGTATATAGTTGATGTTAATATAGAGTTTTCAGCCCTATATTGCAGGGCTTTTAGGAACTTACTTTTCTACAAAGGTTGTAAATTGTTGTAGTGCAATTTTTTTGTTGACTAGACATTATCACTCGTCTAAATAGGAGGTTAAAAACTAATTTTTTTTCAAAAATAAATGGTCAATAAATTTTAATATATGTACTTTGCATTTATAGGCCACTTAATAAGTGAATTAACACTGCACTTATATTTAAAATTAGATATTAGTCACAAGCTATCTATCTATCTATATACATATATATATATATATATATATATATATATATATATATGAATGAATGAAGTGAAATTTCTTGAGATGAATAAGTAACAGTACAATTTTAGCAACTCTTGCTTTAAGTGACAAATTCGTTTAAGTACATTGCGACAAACTTCACTGTTATTTAATCAATCCTAAAAGTACCCAAAGCTTCATAATTTGGCTTTAATAATATCTGATGAACCCATATTTGCAACCATAGAGATATTTTCAATTTGTCATATTCCTAACTAATTGTGCATTTAACTCGTTTACGTAATAAATCGCATTTTTGAATAATTTTATCAAAGTCTGTTAAGAAATATTGAACGCTTTATTAATAGGACGCAACTATGGGCAGGGCCCACTGATGCAATGATGAAGGTTTGTGCTAAAATTTATTTTTGCGCATTTTGCCAAAATTCTTTCCATACCTAAGGTTAAGATAATGAGGCAGTCTAATGTCCATGGGAACAACAACTACCCCATCAACCCCTTCTGAAGGCGTGTCGACCCCCATTAGGTGATAATGCTGTTACGGGCCTGCATTGTCTTCTTTAATTTGTGAGTTATAAGCGTTTAAAAAATAGGGTTAATTAAATAACATAATTATTTTCATTAAGTGCATCTGCGCATATTTAGCCATAAACAATGCAGAAAAAGGTGACTTTATTGTTTATATTTACATACCTTCTATCATTTACCCTTCAAGCTATCAATTATTCGATGGTTGGTCCTATTTTTCCGCCGCAAGCAAGGACTCTTCACCTTGCAAGTTATTTAATGATTGGAGTGACAATGTCATTATTTGCTGTGGGACAACTCATTTCTTCAGTTTTGTTGTGCTATCTCCATGTTCAGAAGCACGTTTTCTACATATTTATATTGGCTTCCATCTTTTCTGCATTTTCGATGGCCATATTCGGGTAAATTTATATATATATATATATATATATATATATATATATATATATATATGTATATATATATGTATATGTATATATATATATATATATATATACATATGTAACATTACGATTTATTCGAAATTTATTTACAGAATTTTTTAAAAAAAGGGAAAAAATTGAATTTTTCGAAAAGAATATTTTGTATATGTAGCGCTATGAACCAAATTTGGTGTT
>CABFPE010000389.1:705265-720261 GCA_900660155.1 Hofstenia miamia | reverse complement strand
TTTGTGGATTCCACAAAATATTTGAAGTTTTTGAAACTAAAATATTAATAACAAAAATGGAAAATGTGATTTATTCCATTTTTATGTGACTCTATGTTACTTGTTTCTGTGTCATCGTGGTGATCCCTTGGAATGAATGAACAAGAATGAACTAATCCAGCTTCTTGTATAAAAGATTGTTTCGATATACACGTCGCGGAAAATAATGTCTGCGGAAGATTACAAGCAACTAAGAGAAATGCGTGCTAAAACTCAAGATCGGATCATTGAACATACTACCAATCTACTAACATCAACAAATACTACTCTGAACACATTGTCTGGATTAATAAGTTATGAGAAGAAAGCGCGTTTAGAAGCACATGAACAACAAAATTCATTGACAGTAGAAAGAGCTAGCAATGTTTGGAAAACAATAAAAACAAACATGTCATCATCTAGTATGGAATATAGAAAAGTTACAGGTAACTTCTCCAATGTTCACGCATAGAAGGAAGATTGCCGCAAGTTGGAAAATGAATTTGTTCCAAAGCAGTTCAATGTAAGGCAAAGGCCTTTGTTTGGAAAATGTTTGGAACAAAATTAGGGAAAGTTATCATACTTCTAGACCGTTCTTCAAATGTTGACAATGTCATAAATGTTCTAAATAAATTGGGAGCAAATAGTTATGAATTGAAAAAACTACGGCCAATGATAAAGGTTTGTGCTCTTCCAGAATTCGTTAATATTGGTGATAATTTTATTAAAGATTTAGAGACCCGAAATGATGATGTCATGTGCGATGACGATAGTGCTAGTCTTCTCTTTAGGTACAAAACGAAATTAAATGAATAAACAGCAATACTGAAATTATTCACTTTTCTTTTCAGTAGAATTAGTAAAAAACACAAATGAAAGTCGGTTTAAAAATCTTTAAGGTTGAATCTTTTACTTTCCCATTACAATGCTCTCAGTGTTGCTGCTATAACAACTCAAAGAAACACTGTTCTTCTACATTCAAGTTTAGATACTGTACAATTAAACACGAAGGCTCCAACTGTCTAAACAAAAATAACACTGAACGACATAAATGTGCAAATTCTACTGAATTGAAAAACGATAGCTTTGCTCCAAAATGTGCTGCATATGAAAAAGCCCAGAAGATGTGAATTGAAAGAAGAGATTTTCAAAATGTTTCACCTAAGTTCTGACTAGCAGTAAAGGGATGTCCAAAAAACAAAAATAATATTAAGTATTCCTTAATAAATTATACAAACGCCCAGTCGCCAAATAACAAAATGGGAGAGTCTAAGCTGGAAATAAATACAAGACGTGCGGATGTAGTAGTCATTACAGAAACTTGGGCCCACCTCTTCAATGGTTTACATTTAAAACAAGATATTGATGGCTACAGATACTATCAAACTCGTCGTGAAGATAGGGAGGGTGGCACAGTGTGTATATGTTTGTGAACTCTATACATCTTATCAAGTTTGTGATGTAAAAAACAGCTATGCCGAAATCTGCGGCATAAAGATGTCTCATGAAACATGTTCATGTACTGTTTATGGTGTTTATCGGCCGACAGAAGAATACACAAAGAGTGGAGTCTGAAGATGCTATAATGGACAATATCATAGCCTTCGAAGATACTCAAATCTGAAATGTTGTCATAGCCGATGATTTTAACCAATGCTCTTCTCAAAAAATCACAAAAGCACTTGACCTCGCATCTATAGTGAAGTTTCTTACAAGACGGGGTAGTTATTTAGATAAAGTTCTTATAAATCGCGTCGAATACTACAATGATCAACAGAATGTGGGTAATTTGGGTTTGTCTGACCATTGTGCTATCCTAATAGACCCGGTATGGGTAGTTTCTGGGAGTAAATCTTGATAAAAAATTAAATTTACATGAGGAAATTCAACGCAGAATATCAGATGGGAAAAAAGGCTATTATTCTTGAAACATCTTAAAAACGAATATGATCATAGTCAGAGCTCGTTAAAGTATGCGAATCATACATTGAAAGTAGACTCACCTATTCTTCTTTTGGTATATCCGGAGCAAATATTTCCAAAAATTAGACGTAATATCCAGACATGCAACTCAAATTATTGGAGATTCTCTGGTGGATGTATCAACAAAAATAAATAATCGTGTCACTGAGCAGTACATCAAGATTCGAGAACACTACCTTCTCATTCTTTATATTCTTATTTGGAAAGCATTAAAACTAATTTAACAACAAGAAATAAACATTTATTTCGGTTCCCATTTGCTCGTACAAATCATGGCAAGTGGCAGTGTTCCCTATGTGGCAAAAAACTCTACAAGGACTCGATTGTAACATGATGGAGAAATCATACCTTTGTTTTTTATTATAAATTTTAGTCCCATTTGCTTAAGATTTTGAACAAAATTAAGATTTATCTATCTATCTATCTATCTATTTATATATCTATCTATCTATCTATATATATATATATATTGTTATTAGATTGCTATTGCTAGTAATAGTAGAGATGGCATTAAAAAATGATTCTGTAACTTATCGGCAGTAAAGATTCAAAATATTTGGCAATGGTGGTGCGGTGCAGTACTATGAAAATTTTCATCGAATAAATATGGAGCAATAAGATATCGCAAGTAGTATTTGGAGCGAGAATTTTTTGAGTGGAGCAATTTGGGGTGGTAGAACATAATGTTTGGGGCAATATAGGGCAGATGTCAACACGAGGAAATGGGACAGGACACAAAGTCTGTAAGGTGGGACAGGTCACAAAAATTTGCCCAACTTCCATCTGTGGAAGAGACAATCCTCTATCATGTAATGCTTCCAGATTTTAGATATCTTTGTTAGTTCTTGAGTTACTGTGGCATCAACACAATATTTTTTACTGTTCCAGCACAGACATTTGATTAATAGCGCAACATCCAGTTTACATTCGAAAGATCGAGGGATGCTACTCCACCGATATTGTGCAATCTTGTTGCGGTGCAACGCAGCTAAACAGTTGACCCGAGATCCAGCAACATGCCTTTAGAGCAACCTTGTACTTTCCCAATACAGGGATTGCAAATGTAAGCGTAGGCGGAAATCCTTCTGGAATTCCTAAGTGGACTTTGGAATATATCATCGTCAGATAAAGGTTAAACTACTAAATAAGGTGTTTCTTTCAAAAACAAATTCGTTAACAATAAAAGTGTATAACAGATTTATAAGAAAATAAAATATTACTTGGATTTAAGGGCTTCAATGTTCTTGTGAATATTAAAGGTACTATTAATAACACTGTCCCACCAAATGTTAGGAATGAAATACAACGCTACAATTAACAAAAGTACACATGGAACCCATTGGTAATATTTAATTTCTTCGTCGATCTCCATTTCGTCTCTGCCCTTGACAACTGAGATATCATTGGGAATGTAGTAGGTGTTTTTGATCCAACAATAGTTGTCAACATACTCGACCCATTGTACTAAATGAAAATTTAAAGGAGTTGCGTATCAATTCAATTAAATATAAGTTTGAAAATTTCGTTCACTGGTATCGCAGGTGTATATTTACCAAATATTACTTTTCAGAGTCTATGATACAGTCATGGCCTTCAACTATTTGAAAATAATTTTTGAATAACTTGAGTCCATTTGCCACCTAAAATTTTCAACTACGGTAATTTACTAACATCAACTCAATTGATATTGATATTAAAAAAATACTAAATCGATAATCGCAATTCTAAATAGGTCGCGCAACACCCCACTAGTAGAATGAACTTTTCAGGCCTAGTTAAAATTTTCGCTTTGCCCTCAACCACATATCTTAGGAAAAGTCAAAATTCTAACTAGGTGAAGACTCATAGCAAATACATATTTTTATACTGACATTTTTTGTTTCATATTTAGTTCGTTATTTACCCCATATGATGCAAACTTTTGTTACAATTTGGGTAGCACAAGGGGAATACAGTGTTTGTGCAGTACAATTTGTATTACAAGTAAAAACAATGGGACAAATTCTATCGATTCATTTTATCTGTGTGATCTTATAAGCAATGACATATTTTGTTGCCTCGCGTTGAAAAATGCTAACGTCAGCAAAAAATATGATAACAGTATGCAATATCATTATGTGTATTTAATTTTCAATGTTAAAAAGAAGATACCAGCTAATTTCAAAGCGATTAGAGTTTTACTAAGGAAAATAAATAAGGATGACATTTCTTAATTGACCTGGGAAGATAGATCATGATGTGTATTCAAGCTTGTAAAATCCATTATAGGGAAAACGATCATCGGCGATATTATCGACACGATTTATCTATCGCAACCTATCAAAACATCGATCTATCTATCGGTGTTGTATGATAATTGCTGATTCAGGTAAGCTGATCAAAGCAGTATCAAATATTATTCAAAGTTCTTGCAATTTTTTCAATTCTTTAAACAATTTTAAATTTATATGCTTTGCTTGTGAAAGTAAACATCTAATAAATACACGGCCATGCAAACATGGCCGTGATGAAAATCTGAATCTTCGATGCCAATGAATAGTTCCAATTAAAAATCACGATAAATCATATCGATACTTACGATAATCGATATATCTTTTAAGGGATGATATCGGTATGGATTATTTTGCACTCATGAGTGTATTGAGTACTAGAAATACTAAGCCCTCGAATGTGATCATCATCGTCGGACTCAGAATGTGGGCATCTAATGGTTGAATCTTTCACTGCAGTTTTGTGCGATGGAAAATTAAGCCTATTTATTAAATAGAAAACATCGTTCAATCATTTATTCAAATTTTTTGAACTTAAGTGGTTGCTAAGCAATGCACAGGTGATTCAAAATACTTCAAACTAATGTTTGAAAATTTCTAACGCTATTATAATCCGAATATTGATTCGACACAGAGTAAGGACGGTTGCACACATCAGGGAAATGAATTTCCCTTGAAGTCGCACACATCATTATCGATGTTTCCGAGATTTTCCCAAGGCCGTGCACACGTCGGGGAGCTGCTTCTAAGATCGATTTCTATGCAAAATCTCCCAAACTTGCTATTTTTGTATCAAAAATGCTTACATGTAAAATATTCTGGAGGCCAGCAATCTATTGGGTCTCCAACAAAGCTCGTCACCGTAGTTAATGCTGTTAACACAGTAAAAACGCCAGCAGAAATTTGAAAATTAAGTCTGTCTGCAAATGATGATGCATAGACGGAGCTCGGTTGTAACAATACGTTAGAAATATCAAATGCACCGAGTTGCGATAGTGCCATTTTATAGAACTATTGTATGCAATGAATGATGATAGCGAATTGAGTGCGCAATTAACGTCTATATATTATTTTCAACATTTATTGCTATTCAATTACTCTATGAGCAATATCATCTGACATGCACTTAGAGAAGAATACTTCCAAAAAGTTTATTGAACACGAACCTTTACTAAATAATCGGTTATGAACGTTCATGTCTTTTCAAAATATACATTTATTTAGAATGATTGTGTACATTGGTATATACATCTTTTCAAGTTTTTACTTCTACTTTCTTAGTGTTGCCAAATTATTCAGTTTCACGTTTCACCTCTATGAACTGCAGGATTGCTATTATAAACAAGCATGATGAAGCATGTTTCTCATAAAATTCATATTTTCTGCTCTATGATTTAAACACTTAGACCATTTTTAGAAAAACAAAATTAGGGGTAAATATTAACATAATGCTTCTTATTTCACAATTGCACATTTATTTTTATTCACTGATCAACAAAACAAATCACTGTGTTTGCTCGAATATCTTGATAAAATGAAAAAATGTCTTTCAAAGTAAAAATATAAACGTAGAACTAAAAAATTAATTATCAAGACATGTAAAATAAGGATCTTTATTGTCTTCATTACACTCGGCATAGAACCGCCTACTGCACTTTAAACACAGAACCCATTCAGGTCCAGAGTATTAAGCAAAATCTACTAAACAACCAGCACAAGCACCTTAATTCTCACTTCTTGCAGATCATTGCTTTGGCTAGACTTTTTATTGAAAACAGTTGTTGCAGTCAAATCCCCAGCTGGTAGGTCTATATCGATTTCTTACTTGATATTTTTTCTCATTCTATTCTCTTTTAGATTGACGGTGTCGCTCCTTTAGTAGGGCTACCAAATAATTATCAAGCTCTTTGTGAATTTGATTGTATTCTGATTATGAGGAGGTTCCTGGAATTCACTTCAATAGTTCTTCAGGATTTCGAGGAACATTTCAGCAACTGCAGAATCCGGATCGTAAACATTCCTTCATTTTGGCTCATCGCATTTTGTTTTGCAATGAAAAAGCAAGATTCGAAACAATTCCTTTGATAGTATGCCTGTTGAACGGGACTAGCGCCAATGCACTAAATTCTTTCGTCACACCTTCTTCATAGAACTAAAGAAAGCGATATCAAGAGATTATAGAAAATGAATGATATTTGTTGGAAAACTTGACTTTTTAGACGCAC
This sequence comes from Hofstenia miamia, assembly GCA_900660155.1. NCBI lineage: Eukaryota > Metazoa > Xenacoelomorpha > Acoela > Hofsteniidae > Hofstenia > Hofstenia miamia. Next base: position 713,765 of record CABFPE010000389.1, on the reverse strand, counting down.
TCCAATTCATGAACTGATGTCTCGCATCGCAAAGTGGAGAGAATATTTTCATTTCTGGCACCGGACAGACTCTCGCTCACTTTCGCCTGAAGATCTCAAAAACTATTCTGTAGTATATTGGTTTTATACATTTGTTAAGAAACATAATTGAAAAAAGTTTTTTTTCGTGCACTTTTTGAAGTATGAATTAGTAATAAACAACTAATAATAGCATCGAAATAGTAAAAACAAACTTCAATTTCAAACAAACATGAAGAAGTACATTATGTAATGCTCAACTCATACTTTATAGTTACAACAGGGCTTTGGTTTTTTTTCATTTTAATATTCTATTTTACATATACATCATTTTTATTCCAACTCGAATAGAAATGTAAAATTCAAAGATTCTGATTTTCCAAGAATTTTTGTGTGCTTTAACACTAGAATGGCCATTACTCCTTGTGATTGTTTTTCATGCAGCATTTCAAAGTAGAACATGATGTAAAAAAATGAAAGAAATTATCCATGCAAATTTAAATGGATTTTCTGTTTATTTGGTGGTGCATATACCTGCCGTTGTTTTAATGAATACATGCACAAGTAAACAAAATTCTAATTTCGTCAATTTTGACGAACTTGGCCGAATTTGACCCAAATTTTAAGTAAGCTATCCATACATTAGGTAGGGGTTGAGAATCCAGAGAAAATTGAAAAAAAATTGAAAAAGAACAGAAAGTCGGAATGTTTAATGCCGTTTCTACTTACCTTCCAATGATGACTTGGAGTGGTGCTGACCCCATCCCACTCCTCACTTTTGTAAATGAAATTCCAATATGTGTAGATATATTTGCTTAGATGTAGTTGGTTAGAAAGACAGAAGTGCTTGAAAGACTTACTCAAAAGAATGTGATTAAGTTGCGGTGAATAAGGTCCTAGGCGTAGTAGTGTAAAGCCATTTTTTCAATAACTCCACTAATACGTGAATTACATATAGGGCATTGTCACAGATCAGCACAAGACTTGCAATTTACAATTGAGTTTTGTAATTTGCAATATTCACATGTAATATAAAATTGAGGCTTTTTAATTTGCAATTTTTACATGTAATTTACATTTGAACTCAATCCCTACAAGCTCCAAAACGCTTACTTTCTCACGGATGAGAACAAACGTGTGCGCATCTAGAGATGTCGCCTTTTCAAGCGGTTGGCCGCTGGTCAGCAGTTGAATAGAATTCTATGCACAGATGAGAAGCTCTTTACAGTTGAAAGCAACACGATCATTAAAACGACAGAATTTGGTCTCAACAAGCGCAAGACATATTTGCAATTTTAGAAAGTCGCCAAAGACTACAATCAATAATGGTTTGGGAGGTATTTGTGACATTTGTAAAACTACGAATTTTCGTAGTTCATAAGGCCGTAGTACTCCTATGCATTCAGCAGCATGTGATTAATTTTTCAGCAATCGGCTTGAACTCATAATGCAGAATGCCCATTCTACTCAAAGGGCCTCAATTTAAAGGATTGCAGTGTGTGGTCTATTTTAAAGGTTAGAGAATATCCATAGTCTCGCAAATGTTTGGTGTCACTGAAGCAGTTACTGCGTCGAGAATGGGATCTATTATCTCCTGCAGAACTGCGACCCCCCCTCGAATTTACTTTTGTTTGGCATTGACAAAACAGCATTCAAACAACATGTTAGATAAGTACATGTTTGTGACGACGTTGGGGCATTGACTCCTTACAAGTTAGCCTGTAATTATTGGGAATAGAACAATAAAAATATAATATTCTTTGTTAAACTTTAACCTTATAGATTAACTCAAATTCAATATCCCCTGTAATTCTCTGATGAGAACTAGAGCTGTTTTGCACCACTGATATGCATTGAAACACATGTATATTAAGCTAATTTATTTTCATTGTGTAGTTCACCTATGCTAGTAGAATAAGAAAACCGTTCTCGTTCTGATTTTCTATTTCCATTATCCTTCAAATGTCTTCATTGTATTTACAATAGCTGAGAATGCAAAACTTTTAGATCCAAAGTTTTATCATTAGAAGCTATTTGGCTCAAACCGGGTTTGAACAAGTTGTTTGAAAATAACATGACTTTGTGACAAAATCGTGTAAACAGTGTAATAAAATACAGCAGATGACGGCTGACCCGAATGTGCATTACAAAATAGAAGACACACGTGATGTATTGTCTGTAGTTCGACATATAATTCTAAATTAAATTCAAACTTTTAGACATTTTTTAAAGTAATTCATCAATTTCATCTCAATCGAAGCATATAAACCACTATGCTTTACCTAGGAAATTGTTTTAGGGATGATTCTGATTTTTCCATTTCATCTAAATGGTATAGAGATTTCCGAGCTATTAACAGATTTTTTGTAAGATCGAAAAATACTTTCGACATAACTAAGTACAAAGGTTCATAATTTATTATTTTTAAGTGTTAATTGTAAAATTTCGGGTGGGAAAAAGAACGATAATTTTGGCTTGAGTAGCCTTAGCTGAATTTGAAATAATTAAGATAAAGCTTTGTTAGCGTTTATTAACACATATATTTTTTGCTTACTTAAGCTACATGTATTGTTTGTGCCAATACGTTAACTCTTACACTTGTTTGACTGGTTGTCCTACACTAATGTCTTAAAGATGCTGTGCGATATCAACATGCGTTAAGCTTCATTGCCTAGTCTCAAATCAGGAGACAGCTAAGCAATTGTTTTATAAACTATAGTTATAAACATTTTCATTGTTAATAACTATTTAGGGAAAAGTCTTTATTAATTATGGCTCATTTAGATGTTGATGTTGATTCTCAATATGACAATACATGGATCTTTTTTCGTAATTGCAATGCCCTTGAATCTAGCCTTTAACTACGAAAAAATTCTCCTGTTTTGTAAAAAGAGATCCGATAAGTTATCAGTCTTCAAAATCAGCATGTTCTCGTCTTTGACCTATGCATTAGGGTTTCGTTTTAGTAAGAATTCAAAAATCATGTTCAATCCTCTTGTCCGTCAATGCAAACATATATAGAATCGAGAAAAAATTGCATTTTCACTTCGATGTCTCACTGCTGTTTTGCTGAAAAAATCAAGATTTATCAAATGTTATTATTTATCAAAGACGATAATTTCCAAAAGTTAATTTTAAACTTCTAAAGTATTGAAGATCTTGGCGAGAATTCACCTTTAGAAATTGAGCACGACGATCTTGTTTCAGTCTAAGTTGTCAAGTGTGTCCATAAGTCGTATCTTTAATGTTGCTGTGGTAGTCTCCTTAGCATGGCATGCAACCATCTGTGTATGCCGTCTAGAGCCGTGAAGTGCTTTATATCGTTCCTTGTCTTACCCGTGCCCATTTTTACAGAAAATTTCGTGACTGGGTTGTGCTCGTGCCCACATTAAAATAACTATCAAATATATTTGTTATTTTGATTTTCTAAATCTATTAATTTGTATATTAAAATCATTGAAAGTTTTGTTTGCCGATCAAAATCATTTCATTCACAGAGGTTTAATCTAAGATGCCTTTTTACATTCAACAAATAATTTATAGATTTTTTGCTATCACAGACTCATGCGTGAAAATTTTTTTAAAGTTCATGCCATGCGCTCGTGTCAAACTGCGTCCTTTCATGTCGTGTTTGTGTCAAACTACTTCCTTTCATGCCCCACACGTGGTTTATTCACTTTCAGCTTAGGTTTACTGACTTAGCTACTGGAGGTTTGTATAATATTAATATATTACTGAAAGCTTATTATCTATTTTGGGCATCAATTACATGCTAGCCAAAACACAAGAGAAACTTTTTAAAATAGTTTTTTCAATTAACATCTGGGCTTTTTCATATACAGCACATTTTGGAGAAAAGCTTTCGTGTCTCAATCAGCGCAAATTACACATTTATGCTGTTCAGTGTTTTTTTGAACAGTTGGAGCTTCCACAGACTTGTCAACGAGCCGAGTTTGAGCACTACATTGGATATACAATGCTACAATAAGCCATTTATTAAGCAAAGGAAGTTTATAGTTCTGCTTGTCAATTTGATTATGCATATTTTTATATTTTCTCATTCAATAAACTTTTCTTATAATCTTATTTTTAAAAGTTTATTAAATAATTGGAAGAGCTATATAAAATATTCTAAGAATGCAGTATTTTTAAAAAAAAATATCAAGCTAAAACGAGCCTCATTGAAAGGTTTTATGTTGGCGACCCAAACATAGCCGAAAATACTGAAAAGTAAAAAGAACCGAATTTAAAAATCATGCTCGTTCACAACTCTGAGCCTCCATGCTCCACTGTGCAATATCAACATTTCAATGTAGAAGAGCTTGTATGAATATATTGAAGATAATTACGAAAAAACCTTAAGGAAACTGAAATGCCTATCTTTGAAATTCATTGCATACTAAATGTAGACTTAAGAGACCGTCTGATTATACAGGGGTGGTCAAAAGCTTATTGTAAGCTAACATTTTGCGTAGTGTGAACTAATTCATTGCACTCCATATAATTCTAAACTCGTACAAACAAACTATAGACGTGCGTTTGATTATCACAAGCCCTCACGCACCTACATTTTTTGTATAAGTTTAGAACAATATGGAGTGTAGTGAATTCAAACTATGCAAAAAAATTACCTTACCATAAACTTGACCACCCCTGTATTATTGTTTTGAAGTAGCACATATTTCGCTAGAAAGGATGATGCTACTGTAGTATAATCCTTCAAAATATCAAATTTAACAATGGGAAGAAAAGAAATAAAGATATAGAAATAATTTGACATTTGGAATGATATGCTATTGGTGATTTTTTATGGTTTTGATTGTACTTCGCCAATACGTTTTATCAAAAATCTGCGTACAATACACTGCTCATTAATTTTAGATAACCACACACTGAGGCGTGGGAATAGAAATTACTATAGGCGACAGGTACGATTGTGATCGGTGAAATAGTGAAAACATGTTGATAGAAATTTGCATAAATACATGTTGTTACAACACGGTGTGAGCTGTGATGAATTAAATTCTTCGAAATTGCATTACTCTTTTCAATTTGTTTGCGGTTTACTTTATTAAATCAAATGTCTAGCTAAGCGGTTCATGCCCAGTAGTGATCAGGATTCCACGACGGGAACGACTCTCGATTCTTTGCCACTGACCACAATCTGCATTTGAGTTAGGTATACGATTAAGGTTTTTCTATAGTCTGCTTTAGCTAGCTATTTTTTCCTTGTTCTATTGCATATAGTAACAAATTTGATATAAGCTTGTTAGCTAACTGTAGGTACTAACCATTTGTTTTAGATCCAAATTGTTGACTATAATGAGACTGTTATAAATAGCATTAGAGATAAGCCGAATTGTGTTGATAATATAGTTAGCACTGCACTAAAGTAAGATACACATAATTTCTGTGTTTGAGCTGAGGCATCGGCAGAATGTAGAAAACTGCGTCACAATAGATTAATTGGTACCTCGTTATCTGAATTATAACGAGCAATGATTAAAAATAAATCAGTAATTCTTATAGGTAACTATAATCAATTATTTAAATAAAGATAATACGAAAATTCATAGTTATTGATATTTTCGGGTTAGAAGTGCTTTTATAAAATCACACTAACAAATTAGAAAAGTTCAACTTTGATTGTGTATATAATTACAATAGTCACAGATTTCTTCATTTTTGTTCAATTACATGTGCAATATATGCTAAAATAAAAGTAAACAAAAAGAACCAATTGATATATTCCAATAATTCTAAAAGATTTAGCGAACCAGACTCCGTTTTTGACTAACTAAATCTTAAATGGCATAGTTCTTATAATACAATGCCCATTAATGAAAAACAAGCAGTTGTAAAGATCATTATGCAAAAAAAGAATTCCTACTTGGTAATTATGGATTTCAGAAAATTCTAAGAAACTCATTAACGAAAAGCATAAAGCCTATAGAAATTTCTGTAAGAACAAATGTGATGAAAAACTAGTAATACAAAATGCACAGGAATAATTCATCGAATAGTTGTAAATGCGATCTAATCTCATTTTTGAAACTTCTTTCAAAGAAACAAAAACATCCTCTCCAAATAGACACACATTCGAACATACAACCTAAATATCTACTTGATATGAAAGAAAATCATGTGTACAATGAACAAGAAATATTAAATTTCATAAAATTGAGAAAATTCGATGAAATGCAATGTCACGAAGAAACTTGAAAATTTGAAGTTCAATGCTTTTAGATATGCTTGCTTAGTACATGAATTTCTAAGCACTGCAAAATGTTAAATTCTAAAAAACCTAAAGAAACTTCTAAGTATCTAATTTGGTTATTAAAAGAATCACTAAATGGTATAGCAAGAACTTTGTACGTCTTATTTAATGAATGCATTAAAAGTAATAAATATCCTAATGAACAAACAAATGCAAAAGTTATTACAATCTATAAAAAAAGGTCTAAACTATATCTCCTCAAATTACACGATCAGATTGTTACTTAAAAATGCACTTTATTTAATCAAAATCAATTTGGCTTTAGAAAACATTTATCAACTTAGATAAAAGTGAAAGTATTTACAGTATCTCTTTAGATCTTGAAAAAGCATTCAATTCAATAAATCATGGAACATTGATTAAAAAATTGACAAATACTTATAATATTTAAATAAAAATTTATTATAAAAACCAATATGATATTTTACAAAATTCACGTTACAAAATAGAATATTTAAGACTCACCAAATATAAAATTGTTTTTTTAAAAAAGAACGAAAATCAATACATATAAAATTAACATTACAATGATTATTTTTGTGTATTTTTGAGTGAACGATAAACTTGTACAATGGTTGAGATGCTGAGGATAACACTCTTTAATGAGTTTGTGTTCCAGATGTCACAGATTAAACATGAAGTGCTTGAACCCTAAACATCATATCTTAATAATAGAAGTGTAGCATTTCCCCGCTGTAAAATTTCTGACAATTGCTGGAAAAAATATGTAGAAATCGTATTCAGATCGCAAGAGGCACTTCTGGCAGAAGACATACAAGACATCTTGGAGAATACTTTGATAGCAATTGGTGATCATCCTCCTAGAACTTTCACTGATAGTGGTATAAAGGATATACCAGTAGCTGAACATGATTCTGCGTATTTAGTAAGCTTTCGGTTGTCTGAAACTTCCAGAGCATGACCAGCATTAGTACCCGCAAGAGAAACAATCGAAGGCTGAGTGAAATAATTACAGTCACGTCTAGAGCGACTGGTCGGCCAGAAGACCAGCATGGCAAAAAGATGTCCCCAGAACGAGCAGGAGACTCAGTAAGGTTAGACTTTTCAAGCACAGGAGACAAAGCACATTTAGAAGCAGTTGCAAAAATAGCGTCCCTGAGTCGATCATGACGCGCAATTCTTTCACCATCAATCGCGCATGAAATAGAATGATTTCCGAATATATGCAAAGGCTTAAAAGCCTTTTGGACTTTTTTTATCATCATCAATTAAGGGCATGCCAATCCGATAACAAAGCAAAATTCGGAATTCTGCAGGAGCGAAGGAAAGACCCAGTGCTTTCAAGGGAATGGCAGCGAACCAATCCCCACTTCCTGGTATGGAACAAAAGAGAAGTCTTGCTTTATCGCGACGAGACAAACTGGAGAATAAACAAGTATTCTGGCTAACTTGCTCTAAAATTGAACAAATAGACGTCTGTGCTTTTGGAGCCATGTGTAAAGGCATTTCAGACAGCGCTAGTCCTTTGCTAGAAAGTTCTTGCAAACACTGGTGTGGAACAATCTGCTTACATAGTTTTTTATTGTTCACATATGACTCCAAGAACGCAGCAGAAGCAATTGTTGATGCTAGTGGTAATCCAAGATCTCCTTTAGAAATTTGCAAAGATGCCTGAAGTCATTGTGACACAGGAACAGCTGAATCTGCTCTACTTTCTAGTGACTGATGAACTACTGAATCAATTCTTCAAGTTCTGCTGTAACACGGTTGCGGGCTTAGAAGTTCTTAAACAAAACGATATCTTAGATAATGAAGCACAGCTCTTCAACATGCAATTCTACCTATGGGTCTTCAAGTAATTTTACATCATTCATAATTTCAATGGACTTTGAAACACGTTTCAAGAAGAACTCTTGGAGAAATTTTGGAGACTTAGAGATAGGAGCTCCAAGAGTTATAAGACCATCTTTTCATCTGTTGATTGTTTTGGGCAAAGCACTGAAAACTCATTTAGGATTAGGCGACCATTCTTCACATTTAAGTAAATTAAATTCCAAGCTTACTTTTTTCATAGCTAACACAACAAACTCAAATACTTTACACAAAGATGGAGCGTTCCCAACCAGAAAACAAATACCATGCGTTGCATGCTAATTCAGGAAATTTATCTTTGATAGCAGAAACGATCGGGTGAATAGCTAAAGCAAACAAGTTGAGCCAAGGGATCTCCTTGTTGAACTCTGC
>CABFPE010000389.1:692617-705244 GCA_900660155.1 Hofstenia miamia | reverse complement strand
AGTAAATTAAATTCCAAGCTTACTTTTTTCATAGCTAACACAACAAACTCAAATACTTTACACAAAGATGGAGCGTTCCCAACCAGAAAACAAATACCATGCGTTGCATGCTAATTCAGGAAATTTATCTTTGATAGCAGAAACGATCGGGTGAATAGCTAAAGCAAACAAGTTGAGCCAAGGGATCTCCTTGTTGAACTCTGCAAGCTGAAAGCAAGTATTTAGATCCAAATTTCAACCGAGAAGGCTGGGAGTAGCAAAAACAGACCCAAGGATATAACTGTGGAAAATGTAGTTTAACCTGAGAAAGTATTGCTGAACGATTAAGACTGCTAAATGCATTTTTGATGTCTACCTGGAGAAATTCAACATTTGTCTACGATCCAACAGCTTCCACCAATCCATTCAAAACATGGATGACAGCTTCACAACCTCCCTTAATGCCTACACAAACTTGAAGTGGAGAAAAAAGAGCAGCTGCCCTATTACTTGACAATTGACAATCATTTGGCAATCAATCTTTGAAGAACTTCTCCCACAGCAATTGGGCGAATTCCACCGTCCATTTTCTTCAATGGAAAAAGATTAGCTCCACAAAGATATGGTGCAATTTTATCATGAGCATTACCAGATATTAAGCAGTTGATTACTTCGAGCACAGATGCAATTACTTTGTCACCATATTCAGGTGTTGAGCATTAGAATGCATTAATCAGATGGGAAGCATAAAGTTTGGAGACACCGGCATCAGAATCCTTGGGAAAGCTTTTCACACATTTAATCAGACTGTTTATCACGAATGGCTCTGTATCTACAGTACCATAATCTATTTTTTTGAATTGTTGGGATGCTTCTCCTTCAATGCATGAAATAATTGCTCATTGAAGCTTAGGCAATCTGATCTTAGGGCTGCTATGGCTCTACGAAAATTGTCTTCGTGACCAAGCTGTCCAGCTCTCTTAAAATTTGGCTGGAACTGACAGATGATGATTTATTTTTAATGTTGCCAGAACTTACGCTTGCTTCGTACCAGAGTTGAGCATAATCACCATTCAACCAACGCTCTAAGCGGCTCTTGAGATTTGACTTTTCGTATGTAGGTATTTGGAACCCCCGAAGAGGAAACCGGAGAACATAAGCAGGCAAAATAAGTCTCCACCCTATACTACAAATAATGAACTTCAATAAAATTAATATTTTATACATGCTTATTATATTAAAAGTTGATGCCTATAAATATCGAATAAATTTAGAAAAGACTGAACAAAGAAAAAGCTATGTATTGATAATAAATAAATTTTGGAGCAACCGAGAATAAAATATTTGGGAATCTTATTTGACAATCAACTAAAATTCGAAGATCATAAGTATTGAGTTGGGATTTTTAATGTTGATTCAGATGTATTTTCTGATGAAAATAATATATTATAATTATTTATTTCAGTAATCCTAAGTATCCAACGGTTTTAATGATCAACAATTTTTTTAGAATATTTCATATTGTTAATTCGAGACATTGAGACTCCACTTGGACATGTTTGGCATGCTACTGTCATTATCAAAAACTTTCCCATTACAAATTTCACAAAATATTAATCAATATATATACATATATATAAACTCATACTTGGGCTTTGTACTATGGAAATTTAAGAAAAGTACAACGCGCAAGCTGAACCGATTTTTCTATATACAAACCGCAAGTTAGAAAATGTCCACATAACTGAAAAACACTTTCTAAAGCATTTTTAAATTCACATATTTTTATTAAAAAAATTATTGAAGTTTCTATTTAAAAAAATTGCACGCACATTTGCGCTTTGTACATCTTTTTAAAAATTCTCTTATCTTCAAAAAATACACGGACACCTAAATATATAGTTTGGAAATGACTAGCGCATTAGAAAACTTCTATTTAGAACAAATGTGCAAATTTTTATTTTGCAAATTAACGACTATTCATAGGCGCGTAAATATATTAAATCGCATCGATTTAGCTAGTTATGTATTTGTAGTACATAATACTTATAACATATGAATAGCAATTGATACAGCCTGCTAATTTAGAAGACGCAACAAGAAAAAGCTTTGTTACTGCACCTAGGCACATTGAGTTCAATGAATTGCTGAGCTTAAAGTTGGCAAATTGCAGTAATATTGAAACTGGTTGTTGCTAACTTACTAGGCTGGGAACTCACCAGTGTAGTATCCTGCTAAAATACTCTGATGTACTGCATTACGCATAATTATTGGGGATTTCTTTATCAACGACGTGCTAGTGAGTAGTTAATTGTTTGCATGACTGCATTAATGCATGCAAAATCGAAGACGTAATACAATGTTGTTTGGCTGACACTACATGATGACCCTGCCACTCGTCCTCAGAAGTCACTTGAAAAAGTTGTTACTACTAACCCCGTAGCCTGCAGCAGTAAGCTTAAATTAAGTTGCTAGTAACGCTACTAGCAACTTAATAGTAAGTATATTTACTAGTCAGTAGGAATCAGCCAACCCTAGCTGAGCAGTACCAATAANGTAGTTAATTGTTTGCATGACTGCATTAATGCATGCAAAATCGAAGACGTAATACAATGTTGTTTGGCTGACACTACATGCCCCCCCTGCCACTCGTCCTCAGAAGTCACTTGAAAAAGTTGTTACTACTAACCCCGTAGCTAGTAACGCTACTAGCAACTTAATAGTAAGTATATTTACTAGTCAGTAGGAATCAGCCAACCCTAGCTGAGCAGTACCAATAAACGAAAAATCTGGTTTAAAAATTCATTCTAAAGTACGCCAAGCCTTCTCGCGTTTTTAAGTTAAATTTCTAACATAATTGTTGAAATAGATGTTTTGGATAAGAATGTTTGTACAACGCGCAAGTATGCGCGTATTTTGTGTACAAATCGCAAGGCTGCGGATCATGCTAACATTTTTTTTCAAATTTGTTGCTTCTGGTAAAAAATCATTATATACCAAAATACTAACTATAATTATATTTCCATAACTTAAAAGTTGCAAAAGTACAGTTTTCGAGAAATTTTATCTGAAAGTTAATAAGGTGTACAAAGCGCAAGTGTGGGTGGGAATTGAACAAAGCGCAAGCTAGGGTTCTAAAAATTTACAAAGCGCAAGTATGAGTGTGTGTTATTATTATATATATATATATTCATCTCCTTTGTTTAAGCGTTAATTCTTTATAAATTGATACATCATTTCGACAATTTTAAATTTCTATTACAAAATAGTATATGTGAAGAATATACTGCTTTCACAATTACCTTTAATGTCATTTTAGCAAGAAAAAATTTAAAACGTTATGCAAAGAATATAAAATATATATATATATATATATACTATTTGCCAAATTGTATAAAAATAGGACACTTTACATATAAACAGGATAGGCCATTTCTGCCTAAGAATACAAAACCAAGCTGATAGCGCCACATTTACAAAAGTGTACAAATTCTGAACTACGAACACAGAGAATTGATGAGGCAAATCGGAAACAACCAATCAAATAAATAATCTCATAGATCCCACATTTTTTAAATGAATTATTTACTAAATATTTACAAAAATCAGTGCTAAGCACATCGCTTAACAAATTAAAAATTCTCATATGTGTCTTCAGTAACGACGTCATAATTAGACTCATACGTTGAGGCCGAGAGATTCGAATCCGAACCTGGGTTATAAAGCGCAAGCGGGATGCGCTTTAGCTTTTCGTCGTCGACGGAGAACTTGCGGGTGGGAACTGGAGGCTTAAACTCCTGGGATGCTTGAGACTTTACTGGGACAAAAAACGAACGCAATCGTTTTCGCACTGAATTCGCTTTTTCATTGCCATATTGACTCGTTTCCAAATTTGCTAACTAAACATTTAACTTAGAATCTACATCTTAAATCAGCATGTAATCACAAAAACACATAATTATTGAGAGTATATAAACTATAATTACAGCAACCTCCTGCTTAAGTTCATTACTAGTGCGAACTCAACTTCCCGAAAAACTTAAAGTATATACATTTTTATGTGCCAATAAGTGACTGCAAGTCAATTTCATTCATTATATAAAAATTAACATCTGACTCGAGTATTGGGTTGAGTGATTTAGAAATAGCTACACGATGGATAACTATACTAAACTAATTATTAAAGTCAACCATTTAACATCAATGTTTTTTAGTTTTTGAAGATTAAAAATGAGCTTAGCGAGAAATTTTATTACAGGTGTTATCGCATTGATAGGTTAACCGAGGTCGCAAAAACCTCTTCGATAGACGCTCGGAATATTAAAAAGCATTTCTATTTCATGTGTGTTGATGATTAAATTGTATGTATAATATTCCTTGGTCAGACAAAAAGTTAAATTCAACGATTGTCGATAGGAAATTTTCTATTGAGACCACTAAAACTTCAAAAAAAACAAATTAAACCCACGATGCAGGAAGCAAAGAGAGTCTTGATGCAATGATTTCAAATCAAATTTAGACATTATCCTTATCTTTATGCAAGATGGCCTAAAGGTCGCAGATCTACAAAAAGATTTAGAAATCACAACGGCCATTTTCTGAAAGTGAAAATCATAAAAAGGTGTCATCTGTACTACTGTATTTAATCCACGCTTACATCCAACCATAAAATATTACCTTGAATCTCTCAATTTTAAAAAAGTAATCGACCTCGTTTAGAAAGAAAAATAACGATAGAAAAAATAGATTGGGTCGATTAGAGATTGTAGCAATCTGATTCTGAGACCATTTTCTTTACTAATGTACCGGGATGGCAAATTCAATATTTTACTTAATTTGAACTCGGGTACGGACCAAATTTACATTAATTATTTAGAATTATATTGTACACAAAGATACTTGGCCTACATACGATTGGACTTTAGAGTCAACTCTCAGCCTACATTAAAAAGGCAAAATGCGAACCTTTGAAAGCGTTTTTTACTTGAATTATTTGAATGTAGAAAATTCTTTGAAATCCCCACAATTGCAACTAGGAGCTCGAATATTGAAAAACCAAAATTTGTTTGCAGAATTCTTTCCTCAACATTTACATTAACATCCAGGATGTAAGTACGTTAACGCAATATATTTATAGAACGGGATTTGCTTAAATAATAACTTTATATTATGTATAAATTGAACGAATTCGCATCAATATTTTAATGCGCAATAGAATAGTAGATTTAAAAATTTCAAGTAATCAACTATGAGTAAGAATTTTGCAAATTTACGTAACCTTTAATTTGTACACACGAAATTTAATTTCGCTCGGCCTCACAACAAAGTAAGAGCAATGAAAGTTATTGACAAAAGAAGCTTTAATCTGCTGAAAATTCACTCATTTTTAAAGTTCGCCTACAAGAAGAAGGCTAGAGCGAAATAGTTTTCACACACACTCTGCTAACAAAAACAGTCACTTTCAATTCAGAATTTTAATAGCTTTAAAATAGCTCCAATTGCAAATCACTTCGAAACAGCAAATGTTTCAGAAAATAATTAAAACAGAAATGACATTCAATTCATTCTATTGGCTACTAAGCGGTATGGTTCATTGATTACTTATTAGACTAAGAGACCGTTTGAAAACCTAATATCAGAAAGTTGAAATTCGAAATCTAAGTATAAATATCAATCAAAATAAGTTTGGTGAGCTGCCATTATAAAGCGAGCAACTACCAGTATTTGAAACAAAATATTTTAATGAATTGCAAATATTGACGTAATTAAGCCCTTAGGGATTTCAGACAATAAAATTTAATCTCACTGAACACTTAGAATTCATTTTTCAAAGGATGTGTAAAGGGGTGAGTTGAATTGAATGGGTGTAACAAAATATTGTTCAAGTAGCATGCATAATTATTACAGCAATACTTTGAAAATTTGATGAAAGGGAGCTTAAAATATACGATCTAACATCGAGCGACTGATGCACATGCCATACGATTTTTGCAGGCAAACATGCAGAATATATATTCAACATCGATGTGTCGTTTTGAAGAAAAAAGTTAGAATTGTCACATTACTAGTCACAAACATTTACCATTCTTAAATTGAAAAACAAATTCAGATTTCAGAGTAGATAAAAATAAGACAAAACCATTTGAAAATAAGTGACTATTGTAAAGCCTGTGAAATGCAAATCGCATAACCTTTGCAAAGCGGTTTGCAAGTAACAGGTTTTTGCATTATAAAAGGGCAAAAAATGGTAGGGGATACACTAACAAGTCACTTTCGTTATGTATTATTGCATTGTTTGTTACAACATAAACGTATTGTTATGAATAAATATCACAGCAAACGTACATATAATTTGACTTGCTAAAGCTTGATCAATTAACTTTTATATTTGTCCTTATTCCCTGATGCTAAACTCAAAATTTCAGAAATTTTTTAAAAATCCGCAAATTTGTTGCAAAGTTATCACCATAGCACGAAGCCACTGAAAATAAGCCAAGTTTTCTTTTAAATAATCTTTTGACAAAATAAAAACTTATGTCTTGAAGATACTCACCTTTAAAAGAATTAGTGACTTTAATTATTCTAAGATTAAAAGGGCCAAAAAGGTAATGTAATTGAGTGGAAAATGATCTGAATATCATTAACAACAATTGTGAACACAGTATGCTAAAATATAAATCCATTCTAGTATTTCAAATGAACGTTGATTGATTTATAATCAATGTTAAATTTCAAATTATTTAAAGACTAAAAAGAACACGTCTACGGGGTTAGAAATATAACGAAGTTGCATAGATGGCAAGGAAAAAACCCGCCCATATCCGTCACTAATGCGCCTACTCTCACTTTGCGTCAATAAATTTGTCATCATTATATAGATACACCACTCCGATTCTAGTGAAACATAAAATCCATTGGGGACGGCTAATAGCATAGCCAAAGTAAAAAATGTGACCACAATATAAACACATTTTTGATAACAAACGAAAGACAAATAGAGGCTTATAAAACATATTTGAAAATATAATTGTCTCAGCTTGTAACCTGGTGACACGTTATTTGACAAGTTTGCCATGCAAAGCGTGACACGCAGATAAACGTCTTGAAACTGAACCCATTAAACGGACATTAAACTTCTTAAGTTATTTGGTGTTGCGATTCAAGGATGTAACTCTTTAATTCTTTCAGATTTGTGGGATTTTTTTCTAGACAAAATTCTACAGAATCTACCACACGTTCTCTATGGGTACTACATCTAGCGAATTCGATGGCCATTTCATAACTTGAATATTATAATTGGTAAAAAATTCTTTTGTCAATTTTGAGGTATGAGGGGTTGCTCCATCTTGTTGTAAGATCCATGAATCGGGATATAAGTAGGTTGCGTATGGTACAAATTCCTCGACTATTTGGCAATGTTTTGAACTATTAATTGTACCAGGGCCATCTAGTAACTTTAGATAAAATCTTCAAATTTTGAAGAGTGGCCACTTTTTTTACTTGAGCTATAATAAAAGGACGGAAAGGTTTTCTTCTACATTCAATCACAGGCACAGGAGGGGGAAGAAACATTATGTACCAGGTGAGTATTTTCATTTTTAAAGCTTAAAGCAAGCAGGCACTATAACATTTACTCTGAAGTCATTGAAACATTAAAAAAATTAAAGAAAATGTAAGTAAAATAATTTAAAATAAAAATATGATTTAAGTGGTGTAAAATGTAGTTTTGGAACAGTTATTAGTTTTTAAGTACAACAGTGTAAATGCTTTTAGCATACAAAGCACAGTTTAAAAATATTAATGTTAACAACTTACTATTTGCTGGCTATTTGTCGAATTGCTGCGCGGCCGTTTACCCATGACTGCTAAAAAAGTAAACTGACACAAAATCAACAAATAAGAGAACAAAACATTTGACATGCACAAAAACACTACAAAACTAGAACCACAAGAAGATCGACCACATTTGGAAGATTGGAAATGTATTAGTAGATGACGATTTTTCTACAATACTTCAAGGATTTGATTGAGTATAACCCAAACTCAAATTTTATTAGAGACATCAAAGTAAGATAATTGCTATGAAAAATAATAACGCACTAGCAGATATAAATTTATGAGGAAACATCAAAGTTTACAAATCTTTGAAATGAAAAATCGTCATTGCCAAAAGGGAAATTGTGACTGTAACCACATGCACAAAAACGAATGATACCTAGCAAACCCGTCCGATTAGTGCGTTAGCTAAAATAATTACATCACCACACAATGAACAGCAAACAGTTGTCAATGAACACCAAAGATGATTTGACAACCAAAATAAAAAATTAAACATAAAAATCACTGGTTAAATGTAGCCAGGGTATTCCAGCAGAAAAGTACACTATTGATTTATAATTTATTAGTTCGCAGAAACAAACGCTTTAAAATATATTGGTGATGCACAGTACTAAACATGCCAGTCATATTTTAATATATTCTTCATTCTTAGAAATTTGCAAGGACTTTTTGTTTACAGGGTTTAACAGAAAACATTGCACTTAAAGAATTTAGGTTTATATATACATATATATATATATATATATATATATATATAGAGAGAGAGTACATTTAACGCTATTGAGTGACTAGCGATGGATATGACACGTGAAAACTTAGTGCACTTCACAGAATAATGGTTGAGTTAGTAGCGTAGCTATGGTGGTGGGGGCATGCCCCCAGATTGAAATCAGACCGCCATCCCCTCAGTGAGAATAGTAAGATAGCTTATTAGAACATTTCAAAAAATCGTTATAATTTTTCTTTGCCCCTCCCCCATATTATATTGGTTTTTTACGCCACTAGATTGAGTCAATACAAAAATTGAAAAAAGGATTAACGTCTTTCATGAAGCACCACTATAAACCGTGATGAAATATCCTTTTCTACGATGTGCATGCATATAAATAACCATGATTTTTGCAAAAAACAAATAGCCACATTTAATATCAACAAATGCAATGGAGACGAGGCTCAAATTCAAATAACTTAGTATCAACGAAGATACTATCACAGATTCTCAAAGAAAAAATGATTTGTAATATAGAACGAGGATAATTTCACAATTTTGTCAACAAGGAACGCAGCCATGGCGCCGAAATGATTTATTCATAATGAAAAGACAAAATGCCTGTTGTTGAATACGCATGGCTGCCAAAATCATGGCGATAAGTGGATTACTTCAAGCCCAGTTTATCAGAGACTTGTGGGCATGAAACAGTATTCTAACTGATCACTGCGGTGTAACGAGATTATAGTGTTTACACTAGTTACGGCAAGCTAAACATTATGAATACCAATGGAATACCTTAAATTTACTGAGTATTCGATTAAAAAGGACAATAAGTTATCACTACCCTAGAGCTAAGGGCTTCGGCGTCAATGCACTTTGAAACATTTTTTGTTAAAGCACATTTGCATAGTTATTCAGTGTGTCCGCACAACTCAAATGATCAGTTTTCAGCAAGTTCAAAGAAGGCCCCGGCCAAATTTAAAATAATTTTCAGACAATAAATAAATGAGAGAATGATGAAAAATTAGGTCCTTTCCTTAAAAGCAAAATGTCTATTATCGACCCCTTCAAACTGTTTGACCACAATGTATGTTTGAAAGACACTGCTTCAATCCATATCAAGCTAAATGAAGCATAAATGTAGACACGACAATAAATTCGAGGTTATAAAATTAGAATTTGCAGATAGCGGAAACAACTGTGATTGTCACATAGAAATCTGTGAATCTAATCTCTATAACATCAGTAAACGAGTATTTAATTGTGATATTCTCAAAATATCTGGTGCTATTGCTCATAATTTCCATTAGGTTATAATAAATTGTTTTTTTTATAAATACTAATAATTCTTTCTTAACAAAATGTTGTAACACTTTTATACGGATAATCGAATTTGGAATCCCCGGAATTCATTATTAGCATTGCCTGACGGAAATATTAACCTAAATCGATATAATACCTGCGCATCTTGAATATGAGAGACAAAATTAGAATTGCAATAAAATATAGTATGTGTCTGTAGATTGGACAGCAACTATTGTAGAGTCCAAATAGAATCAAAGTCAACAGATTCATATCGATTATTGACAAATCGGCAGCGACATCAAATATAATTAAATTAACTGCTTAAAAGACTATTTTGTTTAGATGCTAATAAAAACATTATTTGAAATATAATAACAGAGCAGAAGAGCACGAAAACGTTT
This sequence comes from Hofstenia miamia, assembly GCA_900660155.1. Classification (NCBI taxonomy): domain Eukaryota; kingdom Metazoa; phylum Xenacoelomorpha; order Acoela; family Hofsteniidae; genus Hofstenia; species Hofstenia miamia. The sequence continues at coordinate 695,008 of CABFPE010000389.1, read as the reverse complement.
GATATTGTTAATAAATCATACACGGCTAAACGATGTTACGGAATTAATAATGTGAACATGCTAACTTTGTTAAAAAACATTTGAAACAACAACGTGTCAATCTCTTCGTTTACAAGAGACATACTAATGCACGCTTTACCCGAATAAAATGGTAGTAAAAACACAAATTGACCGCGCACTAATTTGCTAATCGCAAACTAATTATTATTATAATGGTGCTGAATACACCTCAACTATTATAATGGCGCTGAATACAAAAACTATTACAATATTTTTACCTGATTATGATAATGGCGCTCAATACTATTACTATTATTAAGCAAAAGAAAATTTGAAAACGACTGATTTTTTGGTTATATAAGAAATAGATTAAACAGTACGTTACATCCATATCAAATTTTCTGAATACACTAATATCTTGAGTATTTTTTAATAAAATACTTTTTAGGGGGCACGCTATGGCGAAAACTACGAATCCTTAGCCAATAATGTTCTGATTGGCTTCAAATTATGTTTATTCGCTTCTACATTAAATTTCACACTATAAAATGGTTTCCATTGTTTTTTTGGAAGAGATCTTTTTAAGAAATCTTAACATGAACCATTGTAGGGGCGGGCTACTGTAGGACGTTACTAAATCAAACAATTTTGAACTAGTCTTTGCGTTAAATAAATTCAAAAGTTTGTTCTAAATGTAAAATGTAATTTAGAAGAGAATAAAAGAGTTCCGAAGTCAATCCCAGCATTATTAACTGCACAATCAACGTTTTATTAAGGTCATCCCCTTAAAAATATTAGAGATATGATATTGCGAAAATGCTGATTGTGCTGCGAATAATGCTCAAATCGACTTCAGACTCCGTTTATTCTCTTTTAAACTTCATTTTACATCTAGAAAGTACTTTTCAAGTTACTCTAAGCGAACCCTCAAATTCAATGTGGATCTAACTTATTGTTTAATTTATTTCATATATACCAAAAAAAATCTGTCGTTTTCAAAAATTTTTTGCTTAATAATAGTAATAGTAATGAGCGCCATTATGACAGTTTTTATATTCACCGCCATTATAATATGTGAGGTGTATTCAGCGCCATTATAATGATAATAATAATAATAATAATAAAAATAAAAAAAATAATAATAAAAATACAAAAAAAAATAATAATAATAATTATAATAGTAAAAATAAAAAAAAATAATATTAATAATAAGAGTAAAAGCAAATATATTGCTTAAGCTGTTAAAGCTATCACAAAAAAACTACAAACTACAGTATATATGTAAACACAAAAATCAATAAATATGCTCAATTAATTAAAGGGCACTATTTTTAAATATACTGACTACATGCATGTAATTGATTGGATATGCCTAATAGTGATTGCTTTTCAAAAATTAGTCCTTAATTTTTCTTTTAAAATGCTTATAATTTTGTTCGATTTTTATTGTTACATTCAAATTATTCCATAATGCGCAAAAATTAAATGCAAAAAAGTCCTGACGATTAATTTTACTGCAAATTTTATTTGTTCTTTGATTGAATATAATATAATCTTGTAAAAAATAAGGAGAATTACATCCATTCATAAACTTATGAGTTAAACACAACGATTGATATTGAATAGAATAAAGTGGAGACAAAATATTGTAAGATGATCGAAGTTCATGGGCTGATTGATGCTTATCAATAAAATTTAGTGATCTTAAGGCTCAATTATATATTCTTGCTAAGGATGACTTATTATTATTATTATTATTATTATTATTACTTCTCATAGCTTCATGCTGGTATTCCTCTCAGCTCCCTCTCAGCTCCGGGAACTCACCAGTTCCCAGGGAGTCTGAGAGCTTTCCTCAGGACTTTAGCTGTTCCTAACAATGCTGCCTTCTGTGCTACCGCTCCTCCCCAACTTTGGTACTCCCAGCTCCTCCAAGTATCTCTTATGCTTCTTACTTACTGCTTCTAGTGCTCCTACTACTACTTCAACCTTCTTTAACTTCCACAGCCTTTCTATTTCCTCTGCCAACTCTCTGTACTTGTCTATCTTCTCTTTCTCCTTGCTTTCTACATTTCTGTCCTTTGGTACTGCTATGTCTATCACTGTTCCTAATCTTTTCTCTTTGTCTACCACTACTATGGCTGGCCTCCGTGCTTCTATCACCTTGCTTGTCTGTATGTTGAAGTCCCACAGTATCTTAACCTTCTCATTTTCTATGGCGCCCTGTGGCTTGTGCTCATACCACTTGTCTCCTGCTTCTAACCCATGCTGCCTGCTCAAACTCCAGTGTACCATTCTTCCCACCTTGTCGTGCCTGAACTTATACTCATTCTGTGCCAACTTCTCACACCCTGCTATCAGATGATCTACTGTCTCCGCCTCTTTCTTACA
>CABFPE010000389.1:628372-675352 GCA_900660155.1 Hofstenia miamia | reverse complement strand
GTTAAGAGGTATCAATGCAATGTGGTCACATAGTTGGGGCATAGATCTATTCCATTTTGTTCAAAAATGATATTTTAATGCCTTTGCGTCATTTGAAGATGACAACTCTAATAAAAAACGTTTATGATAGTCATGTGGGTTTTTCACAAAATAATCAAATTCAAAATTTACTCTGTCACCAAAATGATATAAATATCAGGAAACAGTTGGCCAAAAGAGGTCTGATAGTTAATTTTCTTTAATCAAACAGCAGAGATTAGCATAGGCAAACAATATTCATTCAATTATCACTTTTCCCTCTAAAGACTTCTTGTTTCGATAAATAGTATCAAAGATTAAGAGTTCATGAAATGGTGTTGACAATATTGGTTAAAAAAATTCTACTGCGGGCCTAATCTCTAATGGGACTGGTTGGTGTCATAAAAAATGTACATCACAGCAAAATTACTATGAAGTACTAAGCAGCATAACTCAGGGGTTGTGTCACTGTCCATAAACGACTTCTAATTGCACAAAACCGTAAGAAAAGACTTCATTTTGCAAAATAACACTAATTGTGGAGTCTGGAGCAGTGGAAACGGGCTTGAGTACTTCATATCAATCATCAGTATGTTCAAAGACAAACCAGTAAAAGTTCTTGAAGGATTGTGTCATACAAACTGTCAAACATGAGGATGCTAGCATCATGGTATGGAGGTGGTTTGGTAGATCTAATATTGGCAATCTCATCAAAATCAAAGGAACTATGCAAACAGAGGAGTACCTCAGAATCCTGCAGAATCATGCAGTACTAGAATTCTTGATCAGGAATTCATCTTTCAACAAGATAATTACCAAAAATATGCATCCAAACTCTGTAAAGGTACCTGGACCAGAGGTCTCATACAAAGCTATGTAAGGTCATGGCTTGGCCACTTCAGTCAATAAATTTTTTGCCAATAGAACTGGTGTGGGATGAACTCAACAGGGATGCTAAAGCAAGGCAACTGTGCAAGGCAAAACAGTTGTGGGTATTTCTTCAGGATGAATGTAAGAACATTTCAAACGACTATCTTGAAAAACTGTTGAAACAAATTCCTAACATTTGTAAAACCGGAATTAAAGCGATAGGTGTTTATCCTTACTTTTAATATATGTGAATTCTGGTTTTTTTTTCGCATTAAATAAATAATTAATTCGTAGATGTCTTTCTATTTATGCTGTATAAGCTGTTTCTTGTGGTCATTTCCTAATCCCATAGAGAAAACCCTTATTTCCATTTAAAAGTGTGGGTGTCAAAATAATTTGGACAATATCTAAACATAAAAATTATAGACTTGCTAAAAAAATTACTTCCTACCAATTGGTGACTGGCGCTAAATATAAGGGAAAATTTGGAAAAATGGTGCTAGATAATAGTTAGCGCAATCTTTAAGGAATATATATATGTATATGTATATATTCTAGCAAGGATTGAAATGCTTGACGTCTTATTATTTTATTTGAAGGAGAGGTTTGGGAAAAACAAAACAACATGTTTATTTGTTTAATTAGAAAAGAAAGTTTTAAACAGCAAACCTACATAACAGTATATTCGGGTAAAAATGTGTTTGTGAACGAAGAGATGGCAATAGAAAACGCTTTATCAAAAGGACAAATAATCAACAGCAAAAGCATTTACAAATCGTATTTTGATAAGAAGCGAGCAACCGTTTCAATTTTTCAAAAATGTTATTCATTCAACTGTGATTTTAAAGAAATTAATTTTTGCTTTTTCTAAAGGAGATTGTCAGTCTGAAATGCAGTCATTAAAGCAAATTCTAATTGACAGATGAGAATACATTTATGTCCTGTTTTATAAAGCAATTGTTCGAAAATTATAACCACACTGAATGTTTAACGGGAATATTTACATGCTTATTCGAGAAGAAAAAGGCGAATTTCTTAGCATCATTGGCTGCGCATTGTTATAGTTATTGGAAGGAAGCGAATAAAAATACAAACGCTTATTTTAATTTGAATTAAGTAAAATCAATTAGTTTATGATTAAAATTATGGAACCTAATGCATATATGGCTTATAAACCCGAGTGTTCTTGTCCAACAAATAATGATCCGATAGGTGTGACACCTTAGGGCAAGAATTTTAATAGAAACTTGTTAAAAACTGTCATCTGTCTAGGGAAAGAAGCCCAATTTGTTATTGTGAAAGCTATTCGACAACATAATCCAATCAGTTTTATCACACGACTTTTTCTTTTTTAGTTAACTGTAATTGCATGAGATCAATTTTAATACATTGTTGGTCTGTCCTCTCTTTTTGTCCCTCTCATGGTAAACCTATTCTATATCAAGCGAAAGCATCAATTTCTCAACATTAGGATGACATTCGACAAATTCACCCTTGTTCGGAAACTGATCTCCCTACTTCAAGCAATGCGGCACCTTGATCTATAATTGCTAGTATAGTTTTAGCAACAAGCTTTTTGTTCCTGGAGATATCGCAGAGGTTTCTGAGAATTTCTCAGAAATATGCCCCGTGACTATTACTCTCGCAATATACGGTATATAATAAAATAATTGAGAAACCGCCAACCACCATCCGCATTCTTTTTGAAAGAAGTGATAACATCTGGGTTTCACATGCCCTAAAATTTATCTTTGGCCTGGTTAGATTGTTCTATCGTAACTTTTACGCGAATATCGGACAATTTTTGTGGTTGCTTTGTTGCCTCAATGTTGCAATTTTTCTTTTCATGGACTCAATTACATCTTTCAGTTAGATAATGTATTTTCTATATCTTCCTGCATCTCATATCTGTGTAGTCACCGTGATTCCAACCTAATGAATTTTGTTCCCTGTCCCCTCAAGGTCCTTCTGCTTTCCAAAATATAAAATTTACACTTTAAAATTGTTTATTTATAAACAATGTATTGAATAGTTACATTTAGTTGAATTCTTGCAATTGTAGAGATCATTATTTCATAGTAGAAATTTAACCAAATCTCCATCAATGAAAATTGCTATTTGAATTCGCTATTAACTTCATCTTCTCATCATCACAGCAAAGTCCCTTATAGGTGATTTAGTTAAATACAAAAGATTTAAGGTTAGACATAACCCATTTTGCTAAAATCGAAAGAGTAGACATTTTAAGTTTATGATGCATAGGAAGATTCATTAGAGTGAAGAAAACATTTTCACAAAAAAATATGCAAATTAGCTCATTCGAATAATTTATGCAGACCGGAAGGTGGCTCTGATCATGCACTACTTGAAATCAAATTCCAAAGCTAATCAGATTCATAGGACTGATTTTTCTGCACAACATTCTTCATATGAAGATCAATGTTTTGAGCTTATCGTTTTTAGAACGCCTAAAACAAAAATTACCGGTCTGGAATTTTTTGTAGTGAATTACGAGAAAAACGACCCACTTTGGGATTTCAGAAGCTGTAACACTGTGTGTATGCAACATTTCCACAAACTATTGGCTCAAAACCACCAACATACAATGCTCAGAAAACTGGTTAAATTTCATGAGGATATTCCTAAGTATAATGACCCTAAGTGGTTTTGAATATCATCTGATACATGATAAATTAGTCTTGAGAAAATCAATTATAAAGTCCATAATTTCAGTTTAAAATCCACCAGGAATATATTCCTCTTGAACTGAATCAATATCATTGGATTTTTGCAGGTTTTTGTCCTTCCTCAGGCCCTTTGTTTTCTCACAGGAGGCTCTAATAGAGCCACTTATGCGCCTGTTCTCTAGTCCTCGATATATAGCTTGAGAATGATAGCCAATATCTAAGCCCAATTTATCAAATACTTTCCCTCTAGCTTGCTCTCCATCATTATAGACGATAATGGCACAGTGAACAGCCAATTTAAGCCTTTTTCTACCAACAAATGCTTTTTGGGCAACGTGCCCAAATGAAATGGACCAATCAGAGTTGATTTTACAACGAAAATCAGAAAATTGCCTAAAATTAAAGATACCAAATTTATGGGGTTCCGTGCAAAAGAACGGATTCGCGACGCTCTCAAAAGTAATGCATACTTAATTAGCTAAGAAAATAGGCTACACTGCTTGATTAAATGTCAATTTTTAGCCACATAGGGACAATTTTTTGAGCAATTTTCGTTTGAATGTTGTAGATAGAGAATTAAAGATACACTTGCTGACAAAAACACAAAAGTGACCCGAATGTCAAAAATCGCGAAAATATGGCTTATGTCTAAACTTAATTAAATTACTTGAAACTCTCTTTTAATATTTCATCGATATCCAAAAATTCAACAATATTTTTAATCTAGTATTCTGTGAACAATTATTCAATTTTCCATCCCCAAAGCTATTTTCTGTGAAAATACCCTAGACACTAAAGGATTAACTCGACGACTCTTTCTTTACCTGTCAAGTTAATTTTGTCATCTAAACCAGCGTCTGCAGAGTCTTTCATCTGAACCAGCTATTGTAATTGGTGTTAGCTGGCAAATATGCTTTCATTTTTAAATCTTTTCACTCGTGAAACAAATCTTTTATAACTTGAAAACGAAGGTATTAATTGGACAGATATTTAGGCATCTCGTTTGTCTCTCACTTAACATTACAACGGCCTTTGGATCTATCAAGCATGCATCGGTACGATGAGCAATTGATAAAACATTCCTATTACCTAGAAATCACATGACATCTTTACTTTTATGTTGACTAGATCAGTCGCTTAAAAATGCACTTCCAACTAACATAAAGACACCTTGAACATATATCGGTGTTGTGCTCACACTGAGCAATACTTAAACTCTTAATTCTGCTTTGTAATTGAAATATTTATGATTATGACTAAATAACCTGTTAGACAATAAAATTCTTCGATATGGTCCTCTTGTTATATTAATTAATTTTTGGATTATGGCAACATCATGAAGTAGTGTATGACCGAAGCTTTTAAGAAAAATTAAGAAATCAAATTATAATGTTGTCATATTAACTTGTTGTCACCACGGGAGATAAGATTAATGATAATTATCATGTTGAAAGTTTAAAATAAGCATGTGATGTCGACAATGATGTTTTATGGATTAATAAATACGCATCGGCATATCACAAAATTAGGAGATAAATGCATTAAAATTGAAGCAATTAAATAACATTTAAAAAGAAAATGTTAGCATAAATTGGGTCGGACTTTTCTTGACAGCATTTTTTCATGTTATGTAAGATTGATTTCCATCTTTAAAGAAACATGACATAACATAGCATACAACACTTAGAAGGCACTTTTCTATAATTTTTATTAATCTTTTACAATCGTTTGATAATTTTGGCCAAACTTGAGAGAAAATAGTCATAGATTAAACTCGATTGCCTGACACGATTTGATCAAAAGAAGGAAAAATAGAACAAATTATGTGATGGTGTTGCCAATTGGAAGATAATATATGTATATGTTTTCCTATCTATTAGAAAATATGTCTTGATGAAGGTATGCTTGCTCACAGCCTTGATTTTGATCCTAGAGTGATAATGTTGCTGCGAATGCTAGATTACTATAAATGAAATAAATGCAAAAATGTCCTTGGTTCATTGAAATGGATGTAAATGATAATTTGAATAGCATTATTCAATAGATTTGCTAAATTTTGATCTCTAGGAGAAGTTAATCATGGATGTTGCCGAATATATTTCCAATGATGTGAGCGTTGTCATTTGGTATAACCATGAATGACATTGTTAAATTAAAGTAAGCTTACATATGAAACAAAATTCGTAAATATCGTTTATAGATTAGGAACTATCTTGATTAGAATGCATGTTCTATTTGGATATCTATATTGAATGTCACAAATTGCTGATCAGTTGGGCACACATTAACTTTAAATCTAAAAAATGTGGGAGTTACTTGTTTTTGTTGTAGATCGGGGGAAAGTTCATATGAATCAAAATCACGGATTCTGGGAGTTCGACTATGCCAAACGCGTGATCCGATTGTGCCATAGTTAGATTCGTTTGATCTAGGAAGACGAAGCGAAACAGATCTTCGATGATCGTCGTCTGCACCAATAGGAATAACGGCTCCAGCAGCACTAAACATGGCCCTGATATTGTGATATATAAATACAACTGCGGAAAATTGGTTAAAGAATGGTTTTGAATTTTTATGTAGTTGCTGAAGGGACCGTGTAAATAACTTTTGTCAAATACGTGGAGGTCGTATTTAAAAATGATCAGAATTAATCAAAATAAAATAATGTTATGTCTCCATTCTATTTAATACATTGTTTACTGGCAATTAATAATAATCCCCTTGAAATCACTTAAGAATTGTTTATCTTGTTAAATATGCGCAAGAGGTTTCGGCAATCTTTAATCTTGATTCATTTTCTAAATTATTTTCATTCTCTAATCTGAACTATTATTAAAGCAATAAAAAAGGAATTTCGCAGCCAAAATAGAGACAATAGAGCAACAGGCCACAAAAGTCTAATCTAATGATGTTTGTAATCTTTTCATAAAAGTTGAGTAATACTTCATAGTAAGGTGCCTTCGGTCGAGCACTTTTTCTTTCGATAGTTATAAAAAATTCGTTCAAATTGATGCACAAACCCCTAAAACCATTTTTGACGTTGACAGCAAATTTAGGGCGGAAATGCGGCAGTATCCCTAACATTGATTAAAAACAAAATATTTTATAAAAATTAAGAACTAAGATAGTAAAGTGCATCTTAAGGAACCAATTTGCAAAATTTTGAATTTAGGGAGGTCTCTGCTGCATTTTTCTCTTTTCTCAAAAATGGTGCTTTAAAACCCTACGTGAATTGGCATGATGCTGCAATTTAAAATGATCAATTTGACAAAATTAACATTGTTTTCAAAATAGGCAAGTACACACTTTGTTTACAATGATCGATATTGAGCTTTTTATTGCTGAAAATGCCAAAAATGCAGACAAATTCATAGAAGAGAATACTGTTTAACTAAAATAAACTGCAAGTAATGTACATGTCGCTTATTTTTATACATTTCGGGCTGTGTAAGTATAAATGTTCATATTTAGCATCCCTCGTTCTAAATTTGTTGTTCAATATAATATTTTGACGATAATCTCTCTCAGTGATAGAAAAACAATATTCCTATAAAATTCATGGATAAATAAACAAGTAGTCGGGAACCAACAATGATTTTGAAAGATGCAGACAAAAAGCTCACCTTCAACAAAACATGGACATCAAAAGGTGTCTGAATGCACATATGATTTGGTAACTTGTGATAAATTCAAGATTGTACACATAAAATACACTAGGGATTTACAATACTTATTTCGTTTTTCACACATCATAGATCGATAACCGAATCTGAAATAGATATGCACCCCGAAGTCTTAATTATTTGCATAACCTCAGCTGTCAGCCAAATTACTAATTTAACATATTCTCATTCTTAACTACAGTGTAGTGTAAAAGTATTCGATCACTTCAAATCTTCAAAATATTTTATGTGTCTTTCATTTTATACAGTACATGTTATGACATGTGTAAAAATTAAGAGCCCTAGACCCTTGAGCAATTAATTGGGCAGTATTTTTAACGCCAGGGTTGTAAAAATTTTAGCCAGACAGATTTTGAAATTTCTAGCTACTACAATATACATGCTATTCTATTCTAGCGTATATATACCGTTTCTGGCAAGAAATATTGATAAAAAATATTGTATAATTATAAAGCAGCAAACAGAAACACACGAAAATTCCAAAAAGAAGGTTTACAGTTAATATTTCATTATATGTCCTTTATTTTTCAATATAGCTGAGATTCTACTGGGCATGCTCTCCACTAGCTGTTCACACACCTCCTTTGACACTTTTAGACACCATATCTTCGTGATCTCATCACGGGATGCTGACCAATTCTTGAAGCGTCGAGCAGAGAGTTTTCTTTGGATGACGATCCAGAGATTTTCAATTGGGTTCAGGTCGGGACTATTTCTCAGCCAATCAAGTAGTTGGATATTGTTCTCGACAAACCTCGCAAGGGCCTCTTGGATACGTCACATGGTGAAAAATCTTGTTGGAAGATTGCGCAGCCTCCTAGCTGCATGAAGTGTTCCAACTTTTCCTCGACAATCTTCGAATATTGTATCGTATTCATTCCGGCACCCACATCAAGAAATGATACTGCGCCACGGCCATGGTGACTGAAAGATCCCCACATCATTACAGAAGGAGGGTGCTTTAAGGTAGCCGACGCATACCGTGGGTTGAATGAAGAATGACCAATGAGACTTCTCACAAACCGCTTTGGTGCTCGAAACATCTGAAAGGTGCTTTTGTCGATCCTAATAGAAAAACCAGTGTGTGCTACCTACATTCTCATTAACAATTAAAATGAAGTTATATTACGTAGTGATCCAATACTTTTGCACGACACTATTTGTATGCATAACATCAAAGCTTGTATTCTGAGACAAACTAAAGATTACCACATCCATTAACATTAAAATGAATGGCGCATAAATAATTATTAGAATAAGCGAAAAGTAAAATAAACCACTGAGTTCTCTTCTAAAGCCTATTTACAGTGAGTGAGTCAACAAAACCACAATTTAGTAGTGCTCGTATTTACTAGAATGTAGTGATTGCAGTCATGCCAATATCAAGGAGAATGCTTCAAAAGCAAATTTTATGACAGTATATATGATAAATATCTAGTTATTGCTTTAAAAAGCGTGAATCATATTTCAGCAACAACCTTAAGATACAAGATCAATGCTTTGAGTTAAAGATTTACAAACTTAGACAATTTACGCTGCTTTAAATGCATATTACATAAATGAATTACATTATTATTTCATAAGGAAACCAATGGCTGAGGCATGATTTCTATAAGTTTATGTCCTTAACAATGTAAAATTAGGGTGGATAATTAACTTTAAACTGCCATGTCCTTTCTAAAAGAACAAACTGTTTTTCCTTTTTTTGAAATAATATTCTGCAAACCTATACTGAAATTGGGAAATTGTGAAATATGTTCAAATGTAATGTTATAAATTTGAGCTAAAAAGCATTGCTGTGCCTAAAGTGCTTAAAAATATTAAAGATTATCATTGAAAATTGTGATTTTCTAAAAAAGTTGAAGTTACAATATTACCTAATTTTCACCAAACTTCATGCTGTTTGAAAACGAAAATGAAAGAGGAGAAACTCTTCTAGCATGGTGTTTTCACATTTTGGCCATCTTTATTAATACATGAGTTGGAGAAACCATAAAAATTTAAAAATTCCTAGACATTTTAAGATTAAATGTTTATTTGATATGTATTAGAAGCAGGTTAAAGTATTCTCTTACATTTGTGTATGCGCATGCGAAGGTCGATAAGTTTTAATGGAAACATGAAATATGTAAATGGGATGGAGTGGATTAAAAATTTAGTTCAAGAGGAGCAAAATTTAATAACAGAAACTAGAAGAATACTGAAGGAATGTTCATTTCCGAAAGCGATGCGTTGTGTACATTTGCTTAGTAAAACGATACGAAATGGCTGAATAACTGTGATAGAAATAAAACAGGCGCAATTTGTCAAAGGAGAAATATATCTGTAAAAAGAGCTTTTCTCTCACAGTTCTACATTAAGAAATAAAGGAATCGGGACAAAGCCATATAATAAAATATTTTCTCCCAAGCAAGCATGACTCATCCTTATATTCCACCATTGTGAATTGAATCTTGCAAATCATGTTTGAATGTGAACTGTCCACCACGACAGCGAGATGAATAAAATCGATCTAGCAGTTGGAATGGCGAATAAAATCAATGCAGCAGCAAATTAACACACCAACACGCCATTTAAATCTTCGCAATTTGTCAATTTCATTGATTGGTAATGGACTACACCTTAATCCAGAATGAAATGATGCCATAGTAGATAAGTAAAAACATAATTTAATGAAAGAACGAAGGATCTGTATTTCGAAAGAATTCACAATACAAATGATATACCACACAATTATCCATCGACAACTATCCACAATTCTAATAAAAATGTATAGATCAGAAGAATGATAATAAAACAGTGTTTGAATAAAGTTGAATCAAATATCATAGGCCAAATGTTGATATATTGCCTTAATCAAAAGCGCAATACACAATGTGTTCAAGCTATTCAACTTTTTCTCTACGTTTCCAAATTTAAAAAATTACAAACGTTTACAAATGGTTCAACTTTCAAAAACGCAAACAAGATTTATTTCAAAAAACTTTCTGCTCTCCCTTGAATAAAAGGGTTTGACATGTATAAATACAAACCCTAAAGTTTTTGCAAGATATGATTAGATTTTGTATAACCTACAAACAAATAATTAATAGGATTGCAACTAAATTATCATATTTTGATTTTCGAGTATGCGTTATTGGAAAAATAATAGATTACGACACATCTTCTGTTAAATTTCAAGAAAATTGCTAAAAAAAACACTTGTAGACATACGTCTGGGGGAACAATAATGGACATCGTTAAGATAAGATAAAAGATTCTTTACTTCAATAAATGTTCACAATTCAATAACTGATAATTGATCTGAATAGCGTCATAAATTCACAAAACAAATATATACAAATAAAAAATTACAAAAACAAAGTTTCCAAGCTATGGATAAATTACTATAGTACTCTTTGAATACCGAGTTATAGTATAGTCATTGCTATAAACTTTGTATCCTAGCCACGATTTACCAGAAATATATTGTTGCTTAAGATCGATTTTTAGATGCTTTTTAAAGGATTTTAATTTTCAATGTTTTTAATCGATATAGAGCAACTATAATGGAGAAAAACTCTTTAGGAAAATCAAGCTGCTGCAAAAATTGAATAGTCTAGAAAATAAGTAAGAAGTGGAAATTTTATGATTACTATTTCATTAATTAAAATTATGTCACTAACCGCAAGTTTTGTTATTGAAAATGAAAAAAACATCAAAATGTTGACAATCTTTTGATAAAATAATAGTCATTTCGCAAAGTTGTCACAGATAATTCAAATGTAAACTTGCTTCAATGATTTGTACAAAAAATCTTAACGAAAATTAACGTCAACTAGTGTTCTGCGGCCATGGTCGCGGCCAAAGATTTTGTTTCACGGCAAAAATACGGATGAGATCACACCCCCAATGCGCTCCCGGCGCCCTTTTCCAAGAGCATTACAAAAAATTGTATTATATATTGATGAATTGTATTAATATTTATATATCAGGACTCAAAACTAGTGAAGTGTGCTCATGACGCTACATTACTTAATTATTGGAAATCAGAAGGTCGCATCAAGTACTCCAATTTGGCCGTCATTGCCAGATATTTATATGCTCCACCAACAACACAAAATGGATGTGAAAGCATGTTTAGTGGTTGCGAAAACACTAGTTTAAAAAAATCTTAAATTTATAATATTCCAGGAGTTTATTTGTACTTTCGTTTTTAAAATAGCAGTTTTTATAATTTTCTGTAATTGTTCAAACTATGGATATATTTTAATTGTTGCATTGAAAATTACAGTATTGCACTTAGTAGTAGTAGTAAAAAGCACCGACTATAATAAAAAAATTACGCCTAACGGCCAGCTACAGCTAAAATTTATTTTTTACGACAGCTACGGCCAAGAAAATTGCCTTGGCCGCCGAACACTAACGTCAACATCTGCACCTTAGCAGTCATGGCTTGGCTTCCCATCAAGTTGCAAACACCTAGTGAGTGACGTTTTCTTAAATGAGCAAAATTGCCTGAATGCAGTCAGTGACAAGTGATATATCGATTTTAAAAGTATGCATTAAGTAGGGCTTTATAAAAACGAATTCTAAAGACGTTAACATAAAAATTGTTTTACTAATGCAAGACAAAGTATTAAATTGCTAAGAAACTAGAAGCAAATTTTACAGAAAAGGCCAGCAACTGGTGCAAAGCATTTGCATAAAATAACAAAAATTACAACAACTTTAAACACATGGGATATTTGGTTACTAACAAACTGGAATAAATAACTACTTATGCACTTTAAAACATGTACATGTGCATGTTTCTCACAAATTATAAAAGACAGAGCAGCCTAAACAAAGTGAAGATTCAAAAACTAAATTAACAACACAAACTTAAAAACCTGTAAAAAGTCGCAATCATAGCAAGAATAGTAAATGCCAGGAATAAATCTGGAAGTTGGAAATGAAAGTTATTTTGATGGAAATTCTTGAAGGACGAGTGCTATTTCTGAAAAGGATTGTAAGAAAAGGTAAATTCAATTTGCTTACAGTATCTATATGTTTTGAAAACAATGCATTGAATAATGAAAAATACCTAGACAAAAGATAGGTGATTGGTGATGCATGAGGCTCCAAACCCCTTCCTTCATTTTTGTACCGTTCTTTTCGCTTTGGAGGCTTAGGTGACAACTTAATGGTTAAATTCATCATTTTGAAATGATAGAAATTGTGAGGGAATTCGCAGCGAATTAAATCATTGAATTAAATAAAAAAATAAAATTGGAAATGAAATGCCATCTAGAGATAAAATTTATAAAATAGATGAAGGATGAGCATTGGACTTTAGTAAAACTTAAAATCATTGAAGAATCTCTTGTATAAATGGGTCTTGAATATATCAACAACTTCATTGCCAATTAATGAGAGCATAATGTGAAGATAGGCATTGTATTTGTTGATTTTTATGTTTATTAGCTATGAATATCTAGGGGTCCATCTCAATTTTATCATCACAACAATAAAGGTAAATATGAGTTCGAAAATATGTTAATGAGTTGGCAAATTCAAAAGATACCATTACACTACAATTATGTTAAATGAAGCATTCACTGTGAACAATGTAATGATAATGACTTCCGATTTGAAATTGGCATTGGACTGGTAGAATTATTTTGAGTGTATGAAAAACTTGATAGTTGGGATGTAGCAAATACGTACTTTATACCAGTAATGAATGTAAACGTTGCAAGTATAAAGACATCAGTAAAGTTTTTTCGGAACACGTTTGAATTGAAGTACATTGTTTCCCAAACAAGCACTCATTATTATTGGATGCAATTTTTGTATTGTGGGTTTAAGATTTTGAATTTTCAAATTCAGTTAAATATCGATTTGCTAATAATCATAGCAAAAAGACTTAGTATTTATAATACAAGATCTTACATTTATAGAAAACTATAGAATGCGTTTTTGGGCGAATACCTGGGAGTGAGATTGAGAACATTTCAAACGCAATACGCCCTAAAAATCAATGTATTTAAGAATACATTTAATAGATGCACTCGTTTACTGACAATGAAATAATATTTGGATTTTTTGAATTCTTTTTATGATCCTATAAAAATGTAAAACTCTCAAAACCTATTAACGCTATGCTCAATCGGCCCCGCGACCTCTGATTGTGCGCACGGCACGCCTCAATGGTGTTGGGATATCTTTAAACATATGAAGAAACATCAAAGTTCTTGGTTGCTTCCATACGCCAGGACCTACTATAAACACTTAAGTAGTTCTTGCATGGGCTCAAAAGTTTAAATACATGAATGTTAGGTATGGAAAGAATTGAAATATTATTCAATAATTCAAGATTTTCAAAGAAAAGTAGTTAATCATTTAAACTACTTCAGCCACAGCAATCCACTTTAATACACATTGTCAACATTGCATTAAAGCATGTTCGCAATAGCCCTGTCAATTCCTCACGATTTTCAATTTTGCTACATAGGTTTGAAGAAAATACCAAGCAGGTTAGGGCTAAGAGTAGGCTATTCTGTACGTTCGCCTGCATAGACAAATAGATGCGTTCGGATTGGGATTGTTAAATATTTTCCGATGAAATCTGCGCCATTATGTATACTAAGTAGAAGCTAAAATAATTTTGCATTTTTAGAAAATTAATAGTTCATATATCATGCTTAAGCAACAAGCATATTATATCTATATAAACGTAAATCTTAGTTGCCCAGAAATTCAGAATATCATCAAAACTTAAACTTCCTACCCACTTTAACCCGAATTTCTGATTTTCTTTTCTTCTTTGCCATTCAGATATTGGCTGTGTATAATGAAATGCTAGCAGTAGATCTCTAGCAACTAGCAAATAAAAAATATGATTTCCGATACAGTAAACTCATTAGAACCGTGGTTCTCAGTTTCTAATATTGGAATTTTATTGCTATACCGATTTAACAATTCGTTATAGCCGAGCAAAAAAACAACTTAGAAAAAACATTATTTATCAAATTTAACAACAATAATCTAAGATAGTCGATTTCGCTATAGAGTTTCCTTGCTTCATCATAATGGCACTATCAATCTTCTTCACCAATGCCCAAACTGTTTTGACAATAATAATTACTAATATTCTCGAGGGCAGACAGTGCTTCTTTTCCTTTACTGTAAACAGCTCGAAGTTCAGTTTTTTAGTATTTTATAACTGAATTTCAGTTGCGATATTGAAATAAATTGAACCTATTGGGAATTTGAAACAGGCTTTTTATTCGTTATTTCAGGAACCATAGTATATTGTTAACAATATTATAATGTAAATTGGTTGATTATTGACCTGCTGAATTTTGAAATTTTGTTAGACAATTTGAATTTAAGGTGAAAAAACTGAGCCCGAATTATTTAGTTCACGTTTAGCCTTCAAACTTCAAACCCGTAATAATTTACTCATAAGACGAAATCGTGATCTCTATATATGATAGCATTGAAAATTAATATGAAAACTACTGGTAACTGGTTTTAATTAAATTCAATTTAACAAACAGGTAACACAAACATCTACTGATGACAAGTGAAGCTGAAATGGTGACAGATGTCATTACCAACATACAAACACCACAGGACGCCACATAAACAGTTGCAAGAGAATTTTAAATATATGGTATGACTTTACAAATATGCAATGAAAAGGAAACTAAGCTAAGTATGTATATTAACAACATATTGCAAAAGGTTAGGTCAAATACTATAGACAACACCATAAAACGTCTAAATTAACCAGTGGCACCTTTAGGTACTGCAATACAAATTCTTCTATAATCGATACAAATTAAAAGTTACCCAATAAAAATGATTTTGTATGTCTTTCAGAAAACGTTCACTTAGTTTTTAATGCTCTTAATCTTAAAAAAATTTACTCCGTATTAAAATCACTTAAAAATTTGAAGTTGCAAGGTGTGGTTGATTTTTCTAGTCGATAATTAACAATGAGTAGTATTTATAGAATAAAGGCAAGCAAATTTTTATTTATTTTTATTTGATTGTAGAGATCTATATTTTATAACTTTAGTGTGATTTTAACAGAAAATAATTTTAGAGCAGCACCTAAAGGTGCCACTAGGCACTTTAGTGAGTTTTGGAAAAAGGCTTAAATAAAATTTTTTTGTATTTGAATTCTATTTCTGTCTTAAAATTTCATAACATGGATATGGATTAGCTTTACTGCTGAGTGGGTAAGGTACAACTCGTTTAACGTAATTGATTTTTATATTTTAACAATGCAGGAACAAATGATATAACAATAAAAAAACGTTTCAGACCATGTCTAAAATTTAAAATAATGTTCCTATAAGAAGTGCAAAATTTCATACCATTGTCTTACTCCATCTTAGCATCGTCAACCTTCAATTCTACATCATGTATGTAAGTCATTTTTTGAAAACAATGTACATAAAATGTTAAAAAATTAACATATAATGATGAACTTAAAGTTTTTTAGAACTAAAATGTAAATTTTGAGATTACTGCCTAAAGATGTTGCGAAATGAAAGATAATATTCACAGGAGAGAAATTTTGTTATGCTGATATAATAATAATTTCAAAAAATTGATATACTCCACGGACTATTAAGAATTAATATCTGCAAACAATACAGATCTTAAAATTCCGACTATTTGTGATTTTATGTAATATTATATTATAATTCACATGAGCCTTGGTTTGGGCGTAACCTTTTTTATGCTTTAATCTAGGCTTGGGCTGAGTAGAGCAGGAAGTGGTTGTTTTCACCCGGACGGAAGCTGAACTGAATCTTCTAAAGCAGGACTGAATCGGACCGGATCGTTTTCGCCTAGGTTCTCCTCAGATGACACTTTTGCAATGAATATCGTAGTTATGATTTCAAAATGTTTGATATTATCATCATTTTGTTCACTTTTTTTGTTTTTACCGGCAAATTTTTGGCAAAAAAATTACTTCTTGGTTATTACTTGCGTCAAACACCAATTTACGCTTACGAAAATACATTTGGCGGCAATCATACCGAATGTAGATTAAAATTAATTTTATAAAAGCTAAATGTGCAACGATTTTGTATTGAAAATGACAATATGAATATTAATCGATGTTTTCCAAATGCTGAAGAGGCTTTTTTCAGAAATGGTCGTAGTTTATTTACACATTCTAACCTATTTAATATTGCCAGTGTAACTTAAAAGGAAACAGATGCCAAAATCCACTAACAATAGCAATAAAAAGAATACATGAGAGGTCAAAATAAGAAAGTTTAACTACATCATTTTAATAAACTGATGTATTCCCATTTCCAAGGGTAAAATGAGAGAAATTAATGAATAAGCGGATAAATGTAAATACAAAAATCGATTCAATGCTAAATTACTATTTAATGTATGATAGCGGTAAATTTCTTACATCACAACTACGATAAAGTTTTGCTTATCTTTGTTAAAATGCCATAATTCTTAATCTGAAACAAAGCTTCTAATTCATTACAGTATTATGACGACAACTCAGGTCCAGGTAACCAAAAAGTGAAAAATGTGGAGAGGCTTTTGCAAATAAGGGTATACATTTCAAAATAATAATACACATTTTTTGCATAATTGCATCAAATTACGAGGTTACAGTTGTCAGACAAGTGATTGACAAGGTTGTACCAAAATGTCATTGATAGATCGCATCATTGCGCTAAAGCTACTGTTTTCATTCAGCTATGTAGGAGAATTATGAGGAGAATACAGCCCAGCACGACAATTTGTGGGTAGCGCAAAGCAAATCGAAAAGGCTACGGTTTCTACACGGGTCAACGAAAAAAATGGAACCAAATTTAAAACAATCCTTGTATATATAAAATAATTTGTATATTCAACATTGTTAAACACTTGGGACTGATTAAATTATTAAAATACACCATCAAAAATTCTATAATTCCATACTCGCTTTACTACATGACGTAATGAATGGGGTGCAAACATATTATACTTTTACTTAAAAGTGTTAGAATTGAAGAAAATCCAAAGCTCATATAATACTTGAAAGCGAAGTTCAACCTGTACATCTTAGCATAACCACACAAACTGTTTGTTCTACATTTAAACTTAATATGATTTGATACACCAAGCAGTTTTACTTTGAAAGTGAAATCATTTTAGTAGTATGTAAGATGTAGTGGTAACCACATCTATGCTCTATACAATTTACAAATGTTGCTTTTACAATGAACGTTTTAAAAATTATTATGTTGAATCGACTTAAAAGGATTTTTTCAAAATCGTATAACATCCTCCAAAATTGAATGAAATGTAGAAATGAGACATCCTCATACAAGAACTTATCCTAGGAATTGCAGTGTATAAGAAATCACTCGCATCAAAAGTTCGTGGTTGAAAAGCAGAATCCTAAAGTATGAGAATGAACGCTTCAAAAATTCAACTGATGAAGTGACTATAATTTAAAGTAATGTACTTGCAATTGAGGAAAATATTATCGAAATGTAGAAGTTATCACAAACTTAACATAATAATGAATCATATATATTAGCAATGCCGAAAATAATGAAAAAAAGTGGAGTTACACCTAGTGCTCAAAACCTAAATCGAACCGAGAAACAAAATAAAACCCAAGTTTTACGATTTTCAACAGGCATTTTTTACTCTTAGAAAATATCTTGTACATCACAACATCCTGTGAATGTCTGGGATCTACATCGAACAAAGTTCTTTCCAAGAAATAATGCAGGCTTTTTGGAACAAACGCCGAAATGCTTGTCAACATGAAGCGGTTATTCTTGATTAACAACTTTATGTTAAATAATTATATATTAGTTAAAACATAAAATAAACATTATTTTAATTGAATATACACAATATATGTAATAGTATAAAACTTAGTTAGATATGTTTTTCTGCGTGCATCATGATATGCGTAAATTGATTAAAGAAATATTTTATGCAATTGATTAATTTTCAAAAATGTATAACCACATGAATTTGTATAACTAAAGTTTTCAATTTCTAATCTACTAACACAAAATATTGTATTTTCGAATTTATCTGTTATTGGAATAAGTTTTTGCCTATCTTATTTAGCTTACTGTTTAAAGTATATTTTGTGCAAACTAATTGTTTTAATCATTTCACTAGAAGTTAGGATAAAGCAAACCGATTTTTCTTGAACTTTAGTTTAAGGAAAAACGGTTTTTCCATATATTATAAACAATTACAATCCTTCACCTTTGTATACCAAAATTTAAACATTCCTTTAAATCAAGAAACCGTTCTTATTAATGCTGTATAATAAAAATTCGTATGATTAATTGTTTATGCATGTGTCATTACATAAAAGAAATTTAATTTAAAATTGATATATATAAAAATTTTAAAATCTCACTCTGTTGATAATGCTAAATTTATATGTTCTTAGATGCAGATCAAATAGTAGCCTTATGTCAATAACTGCAATTACCATGCTATTGGATAAGTGATGAATAATAGAATTGTAGTATTATTAAAAATTGAAAACATGGACACGGCCCCTACTCGATAGTGGTCATCCAATGAAAATATACTATGTCCACAAAATTGTATAAATATCACGCAACAGTCGCCCAAAAGATGTCTGATACTAAATTTTCTTTTTGCCAAATAGTCAGCTGCAGAGATTAGCATAGGCAAATGACATTCAGTTATTACTTTCACTCTTGATTCGAGAAATTCAATCAAGGTTGAAGAATTCTTGAAATTGAGTTTACAACATTATTAAAAAAATCTGTACTGTGGGCCTAATCTCCATTCAGATTCGTCGCGGTTGCAAAAGGTGTCCAACATTGCAGCAGGATAAATACCTGCAAGTGTCAGCACTGTGTAACAAAGGCCAAACAGCATGTGAACTCGCACCGAGGTTTTAAAGCGTACTGTGAAGATTATTCTCAAAGCAGAAAGACTCAGGAGTTGTGTTGCTGTCCGTAAACCAATTCTCCATGCACAAATCCGTTAAAAAAGACTTCAGTGGGTAAAACAACAACAATTGTGGAGTGTGGAGCAATGGAGACGGGCACTGTGGACTGATCAATACCAGTTTGAGTTGTTCACATCAATCATCAGTATGTTCGAAGACAAACCAGCAAAAGATTCTTGAAGGAATGTGTCATAAAACCTGTCAAACATCGTGATGCTAGCATCATGTTTTGGGCCTGGCTTGGTGGATCTAGTACTTGCTATTTCATTGAAACCAAAATAATTATGTAAAAGGAGAAGCACCTAGTCATCTACAGATCCAGAATTCTTAGATGACAATTCATCTTTCAAAATAACAATGACCCAAGACATGCATCCAAGCTCTGTAAGGGGTTACTTAGACAAGAGGACTCGTACATTGCCATATGAAGTCATGGTTTGACCATCTCTGTCCCCAGACCTTTCACCAATTGAACTGCTGTGAGATGAACTAGACAGGAAGCAATACAATTGTCCAACACAAAACAGTTGCGAGCATTTCTTCAGCATGAATGTAAGAATATCTCAAAATACTATGAAAAACTGTTGAAACGAATGCCTAACTTTTGCAAAGCGGTAATAGAGTGAGCGATGGTTATTTATCCTAATCTTCAATCTGATATTGTTTGTGAATTCTGGCTTATTGTCCATGTTAAATAAATAATGCTTAAATATCATTTTGTGTATGTTGCGTAGGTTATTTCCTAATCAAATAGAGAAAACCCTTATTTTCATTGAAAAGTGAAGGTGCCCCGATAATTTTGGATCCTAGCATACATTAAAGTTGATGTACTGCTTAAACGAAAATGGCGCTGAGTATTTTGAAACGGCTTGCATGCCAGCAATGACGATTTACTACAGTTCTGCGGACATGGCAATTGAAGAGCGGAACGACATCCGTTATCCAAATCAGGAGGTATATATTATGTCCGCTTCAACAATTTCTTGTATGATCATTCCACAGATAAACAAATTTATATGCTAATGGCTCGGGGAAGAATTTGTAAAATTGTTAATTTCTTAGCATTAAATAGATCTCAACGTACAAAAATCAATTGGGTTTTTGGATATGCAATCGTTCAAGTATTTGAATCGTAAAATCTAAAATATCAAAGGAATTGCTTAAGGGCCTCCATATTATTTATTATTATTATTATTATTATTATCCTTGCATCTCACAGCTTCATGCTGGTATCCCTCTCAGCTCGGGGAACTCACCAGTTCCCAGGGAGTCTGAGAGCTTTCCTCAGGACTCTAGCTGTTCCTAACAATGCTGCCTTCTGTGCTACTGCTCCTCCCCACTTTGGTACTCCCAACTCCTCCAAGTATCTCTTATGCTTCTTACTCACTGCTCCTAGTGCTCCTACTACTACCGGGACTACTTCAACCTTCTTTAACTTCCACAGCCTTTCTATTTCCTCTGCCAACTCTCTGTACTTGTCTATCTTCTCTTTCTCCTTGCTTTCTACATTCCTGTCCTTTGGTACTGCTATGTCTATTACTGTTCCTAATCTTTTCTCTTTGTCTACCACTACTATGTCTGGCCTCCGTGCTTCTATCACTTTGCTCGTCTGTATGTTGAAATCCCACAGTATCTTAACCTTCTCATTTTCTATGACGCCCTGTGGCTTGTGCTCATACCACTTGTCTCCTGCTTCTAACCCATGCTGCCTGCTCAAACTCCAGTGTACCATTCTTCCCACCTTGTCCCTGAACTTATACTCATTCTGTGCCAACTTCTCACACCCTGCTCTCAGATGATCTACTGTCTCCGCCTCTTTCTTACACAGCCTACACTTATCACTTACTTCTACTCTTCTGTCTATATGCTTCTTCACCCAGTTTGTTCTTATTGCTTGCTCCTGTGCTGCCATTATTAGTGCTTCTGTTTCTCTCTTCAGTCCTGCCTTCTTTAACCACTTGTTGCTCTCTTCTCTATCACACTTTTCTGTGTTCCTCCAGTATTCTCCATGCATTGCCTTCTGCCTATACCTTGTTTGCCTCTCTGATTCCATCCTACTCTGGTATATCTTCTTTCCTTCACTCTCAGTTCTTATCTTCTTCAACTCCTTAGTGACCTCTAGTAGGGACCCCTCAGGTTGCTCTTCTACATATTCCTTTAGCCCTAGTGCTTCTGCTTCTACAGTCTCCTCCACACTTAGCAGCCCTTTACCTCCCTTATGCCTTGTCATGTACAGCCTATCTACATCTCCATTGAGGTTGAATGCTCTCTCTGCTGCTAGTATCTTCCTTGTCTCCCTGTCTAATTCCCTCAGTTCATTCTTATTCCACCTAACTATTCCTGCCGAATATCTCAACACTGGTATTGCCCACGTATTAATTGCCTTTATGCTGTTCTGCCCATTCAATGCTGACTTCTGTAGTACCTTCCTTACTCTCCTCTTGTACTCTTTCCTTAGCCTCATCTTCATTTCCATGTGATCTGTTCTGTCCTTCTCTATTACTCCTAAGTACTTGTACCCCTCCTTGACTTCCTCAATCTTATCCCCACTGCTTGTCCTCAAGCCCTCCCCATCCACACACTTGCCTCTGGTCATTGTCACTGCTGCACACTTTCCTAATCCAAACTCCAACCCTGAATCTCTGCTTGCCTTCTCCAATGTCTCCACTTGCTTCTGCAACATCTTCCTTGAACTAGCATACATCTTCAGGTCGTCCATGTACCACAGGTGACTTACTTCTCTACCATTCTTCTCCATCTTATACCCTATGCCTGTCTCCTTTAACTTTTCTGTGATAGGGATTAAGCTAACTACAAACAGTAGTGGTGCTAAGCTGTCTCCCTGGAATATGCCTCGCCTAAACCTCAACCTATGCCCATCTATCTCAGTCTGCCACTTTGCCATCTCCCTCTCTAGAAACTCAACCCATTTCCGTGAAACTCCATTGGCCTCTAGCGTCCTCAATACCCACCTATGTGAAATGCTGTCATATGCCTTCCTGTAATCTATCCATGCCATTGCTAAGTTCGTCTTTCTTCTTCTACAATTCTCCACCACTGCCTGGTCTATCAACAACTGGTCTTTGCATCCTCTTGTCTTTGTCCTACATCCCTTCTGCTCCTCTGGTATCAACCTATTCTGTTCTAAGTAACATGCCAGCCTACTTGAAATCACTGAAGTTAGCAATTTCCACGTTGTTGGCAGACATGTTATTGGCCTGAAGTTGCTTGCCTCACTACCTTTCTTTGGGTCCTTCTGTATCAGAAATGTCTTCCCCACTACCATCCACTCTGGACACCCACTCACCACACACTCCTCCAATGCTGCTGCTAGTCTCTCATGAACACTTGTGAACTTCTTCAGCCAATACCCATGTACCTCATCTCTGCCTGGCGCCTTCCAGTTCTTCATCTTCTTTAGAGCCTCCTTCAGCCTTACAGTTGTGATTACTTCTTCTTCTTGCCTGACTTCTTTCTGCATCTGTACACTCTCTATCTCTGGTCCTGCACTTCCCCATATATTCTCCCAGAATCTTACTGCATCTTCGCCTGCTCTAGCTGTAGCCTTTTCTCCTGCATCTAGTTCTTTGTAGAATCTTCCTTCTTGTGTCTCAAACTTCATATTGTCTCTTGCCTGCTTTGCCCTTGCCCTATACTTTCTCAGTTTCTCAGCTTCTGCAACTAATCTCTGCTTAAGCTCTTCTCTTGCAGTTTCTATAGTCTTCCCCTTACCTACCCTGCACCTGTCCTGCACTGCCTTACTTGTCCGGATCTTCCCTATTTGCTGCCTAATCTTTGCCACTTTATTCTCAATTCTTCTTTCCCATGCTGGCTTTCTGTCTCCCTTATCTTCTTGCCGCCTCTTCTTCTTTATTTCCACGCCTACATTCTTCAGCACCTCACATGCCCCTGCATACACTAAGCTATTTACTTCTGTAACACTCCTAGCATCTATCCTCTCCAACACTTTATTGACTTTTGCTGTCTCTACTGCTAGCTTACTTCTCTTAACTCTTCTTGGGACTGGCAACCTAGCTCTCTCACCTATTTCTTCCTTCATCTTTTCCCTCTTATTATTTTCAGTTTCTGCATCTGCTACTTCTGCCACTTCTGTCTCAACATCTATCACTTCATCTTCCCTTTGCTTAACTTGTTCAACTGTCTTTTTCCCTTTACTCTCATCCAACTGTAACTTTTGCACTTGTCCTGCAAGCCTGTGCTCTGTAACTTCTAATCCTGTTCTTGCCTTCCTCCATTCTTCCAACATTCTCTTCCTGTAACCCCTCTCATCTGGCCTGCTTCTTCTGTAACACTCCAATGCTGTCCTGTTCTGCTCATCTGTCCACTTATGCCGTTGTCCATTGGTCTGTGTGGATCCTATACTGCCACTTCTCGAGTCCACACTCCCGATTGTGGAGTCCGCCTGTTGTCCGGAGATTCTTAGCACCCTCTGACCATTGAAGGCCTGCCGGGGACTGAGGGCCTTTGCTTTCACATGACTTCTCATCAGTGTTGTAATTTTTGTGTTTGATTTTGGACTCACAATTATTATTATTATTATTATTATTATTATTATTATTATTATTATTATTAACAAACTATTTCATTATTTGTATTTACTCTGATAAATTTAATAATAAAAATAATAATACATTCACATTGAAAAGGCAAAGCTACTGTTATTTAAAGGAGAAGAAAGCGTAGTTAAATTTCTAATATAGAATCATTTGTGTACATTTCCACATTATATAAATGTCTTATCAAATGTTCCCTAAATAACTTAAGAACTTCAAAAATACAAACAAAAATAAAAGAAGCATAAATTAATGTTTTCCTGTCAGCTAAGTGCTTAATTGAAATAAGTTTAAATGTTGTGAGGTTGATATTATTCCATAAATTTCTCTGAAATTACTATAATGGAACAGTTTAAATCAAGAAAGTATCCCAAAAGGAGCATTTCAACTCCAGTAATTTACACATCCTTAGGATTGATCTTTTACAGAGTTGGCAAAAAATGTATTTTTTACAAAAAACATTTTAAAAGTTTAAAACAATGTTTTTTTGCTCATAGATAGGTCCACCTCAAGGAACTACAATGTTGTTGAAAATACATATAGTAGCAAACATTAAATTATGCTAAACATATAAATATTTATTTTTCGTTGCATAAATATAAACAAACGCAAGTTTAACGGTTTTCACGGTAGAAAATCGGTTATGAAAGCAAGAACTTTCCATAAAGTACTAAATAAATTTGAAAAAAAACATTTAAAAAAACTTTTCAAAAAAACAGTTTTAAATAGTGTTTAAAAATGTATTAAATTGGTCATGTTTAAAACATGCCAACCCTGATTATTAATAGAATAAAAAATGTAATAGAGTTACATTAATTTTCTCGCAAAATGCATGTGCACGTAGTGACACTGAGTAGTGGAAAAAACGTACCCTAAATCTACAAACGCAAAACACTAGCTGACAAATCTTCGAAAAAAATTATATTTCAGTTGATATATAAATTTAATGAATTTTATCTCCTGTTACTTTTGCATTAATTTTTGTCACGGAACAATGGAAACCCCTTGTCAGGAACAAATAAAATTTCTACATTTAAAATCCGAAATAGAATTTATTAATGAACTTGTAAATAATCCGTGTTTAATCAATGATAAAATTCATCGCAAAAACTGCATGGAACACGAATACCATCAAGGCACACTATCTTAAAGTATGTAATAATTATTATGAATATAAACTATCACCTCAAGCTATCCTAACATAATAAATAGCAGTTTCTTAAAATATTTTAAACTTTATGAATGTTGGAAACATCGTTAGTATCATAAAACTGCAGACAACGGTGCCATCAGATAACTTATAAAGATATTTAAAGTTTTAAGGCTGGTTATTTTATATGAAATAGAAACTATCAAAAGAGATACTAAATTCGAATTCACGGCAAATTTTAACTTTCCCTGCAACATATTGAATAATTATGATTCATACGAAAATTGGTGGCATAACAAAAGTTCTTTGGAATCAAAATTCAATATCCCCAGTCCCACCAAATGAAATATTTTGGACCAATGTGATCCCAGGCTCAAATTTAATGGTAATTATTAATATAAGATTCCAGTTTCTCCAATTCCAGCCCCACTAATTTTTTTTCCGAGTTCCCTGTCAAATGCCAGTGGCCCTGCAAACCACATGGTAACCTTACATCACAATAAAAATTTAAATGGTTTGTATATATTTGTAGTATCTATATTTCTCGTATTGATTTCACATTCAATGCACGAAAATCGATGTGAAACTAAGAAATTTTATGATTCATGATATAAGCACTTTTTAAATTGAAACACTAGCCTCCATGCCTCCTTCACTAGTTTTCATAACAAAAAGAATTTAATAAAAATAGAAATTGACATATTTAGTCATCGCGTTTGGTATACAAAAAATATGGAAATTATTAACACCGGGAGTCGTTCAGCTTTGTTAAATGTCAAAAAATTCATTTTATTTCATACAGGCAATACCATTTAAGTTATTAAACATGTAATTGGATGGAATAAAGAAAGTGAAGGAAATTTCAATTAGTCGATTTACTTGGCAACTAAATTAATCCATGACAAAGCAACTTCTTGCGTAATTGCGAAGTGAGTCAGTCGGCTAAGAAAGTACATTGGGAAGTGTTATTAAATGCTCTTATTTCTTAACACCAATGAAGATCGACAATGTTTACGCCATTGGTGCGCGTAATAATAAAACAATGGACAGGTGCACATTTCAGTGGCTATGGAACTACTAGTAAAAGTCATACAATTTACTTGAACATATAAATTGACTGACTTTCCACAATAAATACGTCAGCCTCATTTTAAAGTGATTTGTATCAGTAATTAATATGCATGTTGACGATAATTTCATAGGATTGGGTACGAAAACTGGAAAGAAATTGGTTTCTTTAGTGCATTGATTTCTATAAATTATCTCAACAGTTGTGATTCTAAGGGAAATTTTAAATTTAGAATTACATCATGTATTAATATTTGAGAAACTTTTTCCTAAATTATGAAGTTTTGAAAGTGGCATGGGCGAATCTATTGTGGCTATGATATTTTCAATTTTTTCACAAGCTTAGGTCGCAAACCTACACTTTAACCCTTTTTTTATTGGGGTATTTTACATAAGACGTATATTGAAGGATACAAAAAGACACCCCCAGTTATTTTCCTTAATAATCATCCAATCGCATTGAAATTTTGCAGGTAGCTTCTATTATCATAGAACCTTACCGAAATTGTAACAAAAAATGCCTCATAGGGACTAAGATTATCCAAATATAAACAAAAAATTTTCGTTATAAAAATTTGTTAGTACTACCCTCTGACAAAATGTCCAATAAAGTTTTTGGACAAAAAATATTGACACAATCTTTTCAATATAAAACTAAAATTCATGAGATGAAACTTCCCGTAAGCTTTCAACTAATCAATTTTCATTTTTTTTAGAATATGTGATTGGGTGTAATTTTGAACTTCCACAATAAAAATAGGACTAATTGGGCGTCGAACTGCAATTGTCAGAATTCGCATAAAATACTCAATTTATATCATTTTGTATTTGGCTCGTTTTAGCTTCGGTTTCTATCAACCAATAACAGTATATAGATTAAATATCATAAACATACTTGACAAGTGTTTGCATATACAGGGTGGCCCACAAAAATCTACCCATTTTTCTTTGTTGATATCATCAAGGAAAATAAATATTTACTTTTCATTTTCAGGTAAGCTGTTAACAAGGCCAGTAGAATTAGATTGATACCAAAATGGATGTGGTTCATCAATTTTCAGTGCACGAAAGGACAAAAATTCTTGAAAGTTACTTTTCAACCAAATCAGTGATTCTAACGCAGAGGACATTTCGGAGGGAATTTCCTGGGAGAAAGGTTCCATGCAGAAAAACGATTACGAATATTGTAGAGAAATTCAGGAACACTGGCAGTGTGGGAAATGACAATAAAGGTCATAGCGGGCGGCAAGTTACTGTCAGAACACCAGAGAATGTTCAGGCAGTGAGGGAACATCTTGAACAGTCACCACGAAAATCGACAAGACGACTGTCTCAGGAAATCGGTATCTCAAGGGCAACTGTGCAAAGAATCATTCATAATGACTTAAAATTGTTTCCTTATAAAGTGCAAATTCTCCAGAAGCAAACTGATGTGAATAAAAGAGAACGGGTCGAATTTTGCCAGAGCATTAGTGAAAGAATTGAGAACAACCCAGGTGTTCTCGACTTGATTCTGTTCAGTGATGAAGCCCACTTCCATCTGAGTGGACATGTCAACAAACAAAACATGCGGTTTTGGGCATCTCAACAGCCCCATGAACATACCCGGCGGCCATTAAGTCAGGAAAAAGTAACTGTATGGTGTGCTCTAGGCAAAAGAGGAATTTTTGGCCCATACTTTTTCGAGGACAATGATGGGAATCGTGTGACTGTTGATTCAGAGCGGTACATTGAGATGCTCCGTAGGAAGTTTGTTCCAGCCTTGAGAAGGAGGAGGGGTGTTGATATTAACACCGTGGTGTTTCAGCAGGATGGGGCGCCCCCTCATTGCTCTAATAGAACTCTTCAGTACCTAAGGCAGTACTTCCCTGGGGACAGGCTAATTTCTCGCCGCACTGATAACCCCTGGCCCCCGTATTCACCTGATCTGAATCCCCCTGACTACTTTCTTTGGGGATGTCTGAAAGACAGAGTGTACCAGGATAACCCACAGACAACTGAGGCATTGAAAGAAAACATTAAGAGAGAAATCAGACGGATTCCAGGAGAAATGCTGAACAGAGTTGTGGACAATTTCAATGTTCGCGTCACTGCTGTCATTCAGCAGCGCGGTGCTTGGATTGAGCACATTATTAATTATTGAAAAAAGCAGTTAAATCTTTCAGATTTCAGAGCAATTTGGAGAGAAAATTTGTATATGTCTCTAGCATCTATGTAGAAAAAACATTAAAATATATGAACTTTTTGATTGGGTTTTGGCTATAGAAAAATGGGTAGATTTTTGTGGGCCACCCTGTACCTAAAAAAGAAATATTCAGCGCATCTGAAAATTTATTACATTTTTAAGAATATTTTGCTGAATGCCATTAACAAACGAAAAATCATAATCTACAATTGAAGCATAGTTATTTATGATTATGCATTAAACAAATTACTAAAATATGAAGAATTCACACACATTTAAAGCTCTGCAAAAGTAACTCGAAAAATGTTTAAAAAATGTGGTGTATTTTTGCAAGTAGTTGAATTTTAAACATGATTTAAGTGTCCAAATTATTATGAACGCCAGCATCTACAAATATTAACCAAGTGACAATGCTTAAGTAAATGAAGGTGTTTATACGTGATAAGCACTGCGCTTTGTTGAGAACTTTTGCATATGGCTAGTTAAATAGAACCTGTGTGTCTTTCTTCAAGTCATGAAGCAGAGCTAATGAAGTCCTTTTGAATAAGGAAGCGCCTAACGCACAAAGCCATTTTCCCTAAATTAAATGATTGCCGGTTCGCGTGAACTGACGTAACTTAATATGTCGCGGTGAGGACAAACAAGACCACCTAGTTGCATGATATCTTTCAGCTTGAGCTACTAATTATATTTTAAACACATATTTCAATAAATTCCTATTTAAAAATTTGAGCAAATTTCGTGCTTTTATATTCGTTGTCCATAAGTTTCTTAGCATTTCGGACCTCTCTTGTCATAATTTGTAAGCAATAAGTACGACAAAGCAAGAAAGCAAGAGTAGAAGTGTAACCTCTTTAAATAACATTTCATGTAAAGAATGGAAAACACTAATTTGAGAGAAAGTGTTAAAATTTTGCATAATCAATTACAGTTAGAATGCCGCAGCAACTCGTAATTAACAAAACTGACGTAATTTCCAATCAATTAAAACGCATTTAATAATTACTTAGGTATTTTGCAAAACGAATGATAAACTTGAAAGTAGGGATATTGAAGAATTAAATTTAATTCATTTAAATTAATTTAATTATTTAAAAGTTTGGATGGGACCTTCGACATATTAAGAATATCATTTGTAGAATTCTGAAGCAAATTCTATAAAACTATCAATTCTCACGAGGCACTTACAACTTATTTTATCTAAATAGATACATTATAAAATTAGAATTGAATAAATGATTATCAAAAAATGATCGAAACAGAAAACAAGATGTCTGCGCGCCAAAAAGGCAGTAAATTAATGAAAGTGTTAAAAAACACACAACTGCCCCGCGTACTTTCACCACAACATAAACCCCGCTGGTCTTAAGTAAAAACGTTGTGAGTTATTGTCGATCTCATGGACTCTAGACTACGAGAGGAATTTGAACGAACCAGGAAAATATCAAACATTTTCAAGTGCTGCATGCATAGCAACACTCTTAGCACGATTTTCACCATCAGATGGACACATTCAACAATACAAGTGTCAATATTCCAAGATTTTCAAATTGTTCGAAAATGCAGTATGTGTCTTTAAAATATTGGTGAAAAGTATATTTAAAACATTCAAATATTACAAATTATCTCATCTAACTCACATTTTGTTTAACTCAACCAGCATAGAAACTTCCAAAATCCAAAAATACATACTTTAATCATAGCCCCATGGCAATCGGACTCTCGTTACAAAATCGATTAATTGCAGGAATATGTTATATCATGGCATGAGAATCATACTACTTCTATAAAGTCAATGAATATTCGTAAGAATATTATTAATAACTCGAAAGTTAACAGTCGTAAATTAAGAAAAAATTTATTCTGTACGTATTACATTAAAGCGACATTTAAAAGCGACACATGACAAATAAAAGAAGAGAACAATGGAATTAACGATTTGGAACTGAATTTCCTTTATAATAAGACAAGCATCAGTAATTCCAAAATGAAAATTGGTTACAATGTTTGCTTGTAAAGCCCTTTTTGCCAATAAAATGTGGTTCAAACATCAATAGCTCATATATAACAGAAAATTGCAAAGTAGAAATAAAAATGATAAATATTTGAAACTGTGTGTGTGTGTGTGTGTGCGTAAATCATGAAAAATACCATTCAAATTTACAACGCCCAAGGGTAAATATTTCACAAGCCTCTATTATGCTTCGAAAGAACGAATTAATGAGATAAAATAACGAAAAGTTTATAACTAGCTACTTGAATTCCACTGGAATGCTGAATTTCCCGATTTCTCAAAACCTACAACTAAATAGGCTACAAAGGGAAACGAGATGAAAGCAGCTATGTGCGCACTTCCTGTGTATTCAGTCATCATTTATAAATGTTTTCAATTTTCAAACAAAGCCATTCATCAACCAAAAGGAACGTTCCAATCCCCGGCAGTCTACAATTTAAAGGTTGACAATACCAATTAAATATATAAATAGTTTATAGTACAGTTTTACACAACGCTTACAGAAAACTATTTTAGAATTCTAATGATTCCATAAGAATTGGATTTTATAAGCTTGAACATCACAAAGTGTTATTAAGCTATTTGCCTGGCATGCTACTTCTGGAAATAGATTATAAACATACATTTAAAGTAGTTATATTGATTAAAGTTCCTCACATGGGTTAATCTGCGAAGGACTTCATTTAAACATACAGTTTAATGTTTATTATAAAAGAGCATTGCATTTGAATGGTAAAATTTGATTTATTTCGAGTAAATCAACATACTGGCAAGCAGAAATGACGTTGTACTGGGAAGTGATGACTTGAGCATTGTAGCTGCAATTGTTGAGTGCAGCTATGAGCTCGATTCGCTCCTGGAGCATGTGTTGAATGAGATCGGTTAGATTAGAGATATGCTTTGTCTGTTGAATAATTGTGTGCTGCTTCGTTGCAAGCAAATGGCGTAACTGGTTAAGAAGAATGCCTCCATGACCCTCATCCATCTCATTGTAACGATGATTGACAAGATTGTGCATCTAAATATGAAATAAATTTAGAGAGTCGCACACGCTTGTCTTTTAATCAAACCACTGTTGTAAATTAGTTCAAATATATATACACTTCTACATTTATAAGAAACTAAGCTATATATCGACGTTATTTGATCTTTGTATATCTGCAGAAATTAAACTTCATCCTTTTAAATATGTGTGTGTGTGTGTGTGTTTAGAGCGGGGTTCTCCTTAGGAGTAAAATTCATCCCAGGGGTGAATTTCAGGATATAAGGGGATAAACTATGAACTTGGAGGAAGGTATACTGTATTGTAAATCCAGGAGACTTTGAAATTTTTAAAACTTTGGAAATGAGGGCTGAATGACATTTTGCCATTTGGTAAAAGATTTGAATTGTTTAAGCATGCCTGAAAGCCACTGGTGCAGAGGATCGCTACTTCTTAATCAATTGCGTACTAACTCACTCATGCAACAGCGTGTATGTTTCACTCAGTTTACAATGGGCTTTGTCGGATCTCAGTTACTTGATTAATAATTATTCAATGCAGTATCCTTTCATTTGAGGACCATCTAAGGAAATTCTCTCGTTGTGGTTATTCAGTGACAATATATCATATTTCTGGCAAAATATCACATTCTCAACAAATACCAGGCATGAGATTCGCCATGTTCTTAATATTATCTTAGTTTTCTTATACTCTAGTGTCCAATTTATAAGTATATGACTGTAACGAAGTAGGTGAAAGTATTTTGCTTGCAGATTATTTAAAAAAATTATCTTGAAGAAAACTGTTTGGTCTGAAGAGTCTGTACACAAATGAAAACACGTAGTTAAATACCCTGACTAAATACTGACACTAATAGCTGTTTTATTGTGACCTAAATGCTTTTCTCTATCATTACAAAAATTAGAACACACATGGGGATTGAAGCAATCTGTCGATTTTGCTTTGCCCTAAAATTATTAGTTTGAAAGCAAGAAAGCCACAATCGTATCTCTTGGCTATAACAAATTTAAATAATACTTTTACATGTAGTTTTTATTGAATGAATTAAGAACAAAATACAATATGAAGAAAGAATCGAAGTGCGAGCTACAATGAATGAAAAGATCAGAGGCATGTACAAAGTGAATTTCGGCAAAATTACTATTTTCGAGTTTACAATGTTCAATGACGCTGTTTATTAGGATAGGAGGATTTGTGTTAAGTAGAAATTAGTTTAAGAAAAACATTGTATATCGTTTATTCGGCTTAACATTGTAATCCCGTAAGTTTNCCTTAGGAGTAAAATTCATCCCAGGGGTGAATTTCAGGATATAAGGGGATAAACTATGAACTTGGAGGAAGGTATACTGTATTGTAAATCCAGGAGACTTTGAAATTTTTAAAACTTTGGAAATGAGGGCTGAATGACATTTTGCCATTTGGTAAAAGATTTGAATTGTTTAAGCATGCCTGAAAGCCACTGGTGCAGAGGATCGCTACTTCTTAATCAATTGCGTACTAACTCACTCATGCAACAGCGTGTATGTTTCACTCAGTTTACAATGGGCTTTGTCGGATCTCAGTTACTTGATTAATAATTATTCAATGCAGTATCCTTTCATTTGAGGACCATCTAAGGAAATTCTCTCGTTGTGGTTATTCAGTGACAATATATCATATTTCTGGCAAAATATCACATTCTCAACAAATACCAGGCATGAGATTCGCCATGTTCTTAATATTATCTTAGTTTTCTTATACTCTAGTGTCCAATTTATAAGTATATGACTGTAACGAAGTAGGTGAAAGTATTTTGCTTGCAGATTATTTAAAAAAATTATCTTGAAGAAAACTGTTTGGTCTGAAGAGTCTGTACACAAATGAAAACACGTAGTTAAATACCCTGACTAAATACTGACACTAATAGCTGTTTTATTGTGACCTAAATGCTTTTCTCTATCATTACAAAAATTAGAACACACATGGGGATTGAAGCAATCTGTCGATTTTGCTTTGCCCTAAAATTATTAGTTTGAAAGCAAGAAAGCCACAATCGTATCTCTTGGCTATAACAAATTTAAATAATACTTTTACATGTAGTTTTTATTGAATGAATTAAGAACAAAATACAATATGAAGAAAGAATCGAAGTGCGAGCTACAATGAATGAAAAGATCAGAGGCATGTACAAAGTGAATTTCGGCAAAATTACTATTTTCGAGTTTACAATGTTCAATGACGCTGTTTATTAGGATAGGAGGATTTGTGTTAAGTAGAAATTAGTTTAAGAAAAACATTGTATATCGTTTATTCGGCTTAACATTGTAATCCCGTAAGTTTCAATGTTATCATTACAAAGTAAATAATGACAAAGCCTGTTCAAATATTGAACTATTCGTCTCGAATAATAAATCTTTAAAAAGTTTACAGCAATGAGAAATATTTAGAAAATGATGGCCACAGTACTATCTATACCCAGGGATTCAAGAGAATTAATTGATTGCTGACGATTACGCAATGAATTGACTGTGTAAGAAAGCTTTTCAATATTGCTGGTTTAATGATCTGATGACGGCTTTGATTATGAAAAACTACAATTTTCCTGTATTTATATTGTGTAAGCATATTTGTAGGATTTTGTTTTTGTTTTATATGCATTGGAGCAACGAAAAAATCTAACCGTTATTCAAATGAATCAAAAGCAAAAGATCTTTTAGGGAGGAGGCAGGGGTAATTATGAGTATACATCCATTAAAGATTTTCAAAAGATTAATAGTTAACAGTTCATGTTAACTATTTAAGAGCATATACCTCCATATAGCCCAGTGACGTAGCCAAAACACTTTCTGCTATGAACTTGATAAATTAAATCAATTTAAGAGTGCATTAAAAAACACAACAAACCACATAGGACATTGTTAGAGTAACCTTCGCGGGCAAATTCCTAAAGTATTTCCATGAAAGAAAAGTGACTCATGGGTTCCTTTTCGAAAGAAATGAAAAAATCCGAATCGGGCTTGTGTAACAAATCCTCAGCAAAATTGTTGAGCGTTTTCGTGTTTCCATGAACTGACGACTTATGTCGCATTTGGCTTTTCCCAGCCAAATATCAAAATGATGTCGTAGTTCTTGATGCTGCGTGCGCGTGGTGTCATAGAATCAACGTCAGCACAACTCATTGCGTCATATGTATCATTATTGTCAAGAAGCCAATAAGGGTTCGCAATCCTAGACAACATTTTCAGCTTTAGGATTATTTATAAATTATTTTCCAAGAACGTTGTCCCTGATCGAAATGAACATGAAAAACCCATCAAAATGTGTAGTCTTGGCAAACATGAAAAATGTTGACATATGAAACTACCACTATTTTATTGGAGATATTTGAGATGTCATTCTCAATTTTTTTGACAAAAAAATTATTCTGGGAAGGCAAACTCCGAAATTTGGGCAGGCACTGTCTACTCGCGCCTACCATTGGCTACCCCACTAACATAGTCTCATTTACCATGTGAAGTTTAGTGTTCTAGGCTTCATCTATTGGTATAATTAACAGAATGAACTCTACAAATGATAATTTCCTTAAGGATGTAACATATTTTTATCAAATTTCAACAAAAAAACTTATGCATTCCTTTTTAGCAATTAATCAAAAACATTTAATTTCAAGAAAACAACTAGCAGGGCACAGATACATTTGCGTTTACCATAGTTCATGCAATTATTTGAACTTTGTAAGTTGTTACGTAATTACTCAATTTTAACGAATTTTCGACAAAATGTACATAACTTAGCAATAATTCTCAGAAATAGCGAATGGCTTTTCTAAGAAAACTGACTATACTGAATTTAATAATGATCCATTTGAATTTCTTGGAAACATTAAATACCGATATACAATCTATATTGCAACATTAAAACATGCAAGAACTGAAGGCGGAAATTAATACAGTAGCTCTTTACAACAACTACCCTACAAGTGAATCAATTCGTGGTAGAATTGACAAGTGCTAGTATTGCAGGCACCTCTACACACAAATGAGTACCATGCATTTCAAAATATTGGGAAAGATGTATTTGAGAAAAAAATTATATAGAAAGGAGCTTAAGCAAGTTGAGAAGGAAACTATTTATATTTCAAAACCGATGCATGTGGCAGAACATGTGGATTCGACTGTAAAACCTAAATTGTGCATGGCGAGAATTCATTTGCAGATTTGTTTGTCTTTCTCATAAAATAAGTATCGTTAAAAAGAGCACCAACAAGGCTAGTTTCACTGAAAAACGCATTTTGGCACTTTCTCTTGTAACTCGTTGCTGATTTTCTGAATGGAAGCGTTTTTCAAACTTGCGGCAATTCTAGAGTGAAATTTGGAGGCCAAATTTTATCCTATTGTTAGTGCCGATATCAAGCAATTTTATTCGGGCTCTGACAATGAACTATAACTTCATCAATTAACTCAAGGCTTAATCTAGACAACAGTAATACAAAAAACCCTCTTAAATTACTTGATTTCAAACTGCTAAAAGCTGTTCATATCAACAGATTTTGTTGAAAAAATCTGTTAAATTTTAACAGCGTTAATTTATAAGTATATTTAGTCAAATCCTTATAAGTTGGTAAAAAATAGCGATGAATAATATATGGTCAACAATCAAACGACTTCCAACAGAAATCTGCTACATTTCGAATATACTACAATAATAAAAATATTTTGGAGAAAAGAATAAAGAAATCCATTTGAAAAACTAATAATTTTGAAAAAACAAACGATATGATGAGGCTTAATCGAAATATTTTCCAAATACCTAGTGGAAAACTCGCTCAAATTCAGAAAATCGATTGACAGCTGACATGCATAATTGATGAGTATCTATAATAGTTTAATCTACGGGGAATCCATTCTCAAAAATATTCCCCTTTAGTGTAAGTGGAATGCGAAATTGAAATGGCCAATTAAAGAAAAATAAATCATCGGAACAAATACCTAGTGTATAGAATGGTTACATAAATATATGGTGATTAATAATCTAGGAAAATATTATTCCCTCATCGGGCATTCCTTTTGGAAAAATAGGTGGGATCAGCGATAGATATTATCATAAATATAGACTAGAATTGCTTCTCCGCACAAATTTGTAACGCATTAAGACAAATCTGGCATTAAGTAAACACTGACGATAAACTTATATTTAAATATATAGAGTAAAGCAATTTTCAGTAATTATATTTTGTAAAGAGATGTCAAAATGAATTTCATGGTTGGACTATTGGCGTCTGACACATTATTAAATGAATGTAACAGCTGAAATTAACAGACGTGCAGTTAAACGAAAAGATTAAATATGCAAATAGAATTTATATGTTAAACGATTAGTTTAGATTATATGGAGAAATTTCAGACAGAGCATTGAAATCCTAAATGAAGAACATTGCAAGGAAGTTTAGGTAAAACGTGAATTGGCCTTAACATGTAATTTAAAATAACTTACTGTAAGCGCACTATAATACACTACTCATAGCACCTACGAAAACCGCGATGCC
Organism: Hofstenia miamia; assembly: GCA_900660155.1. NCBI lineage: Eukaryota > Metazoa > Xenacoelomorpha > Acoela > Hofsteniidae > Hofstenia > Hofstenia miamia. Next base: position 638,623 of record CABFPE010000389.1, on the reverse strand, counting down.
TCTAGCGGTGGAAAAGGAAATCAATAGTACTAATAGCAATTAACAATGGAATCAGTCATTTGAACCTGCACTGAGTATAGTTGTTTACCAATTAAAATGCTTCGCAGAAATCAACATATATCTATCAGTGTTTCTTACACAGCTACTCCACGAAGTATTAAGAATATACCAATCTATTTTGCATACAGACACGCATTTAAATATTAAACTAGCTTAAGATATACATCATTGCAAAAGAAAATTATTTTACATTGAGCCAATATTAGCGTTAAATGAATATCATTGAACAAAATTAGTGGCATCGGCATATATTTACATTCGCTAATGAATACCATACTGATATATTTCACAAATATTGGCAAATATTGCCATATAATAATTTATGACTGACTATTATATTAACATTTCGACTATATCAGTATATTAAGATTATTTATCACCAGTATGGCGAAACATGCCAAAATGTGACAAGAATCTCCACTAATCGGATAACCTCAGTGACATGGTAATACGATTAATAATCAAGTGAATGGCATTGATGAATATATTGGAAAGCAATAGTACTTTTTATCTCTTACCAATCAATATTAAATACAGAAAAGCGATTAGAGTGGCTAAATCTTAGTTAGGAAGCTAACAATGTAAATTAAGCACACAATTGGCACACAATCACTAATTGCGATTTAACTGTTCTTTAACTATTATGCAGGCATGCATACAAAGGATGATTCATGTTTAAACCGTGATTAAGACATAAGAAACTAAATTGAAACTATAAATATAGAATGACATCGTTAATAAAAAGTTTGTATTACTGCATAAAAGTGTTTCATAAAAGCCGTATGAAATCTGAAAGAATACCGCATATACTTCTAATTATTTCAGGCGCGTCCCTAGAACATTTGCAACGGTGGGGGATTAAAATTATTTTTTTTTGTAAAATAATGACATGCAAAAAACAATTACAAAAGTGCAATGATTCATGAGGTTCTCCACAAAACTACAGATCCAAAGAGATAGTATTTTAAAAGGAGAACAATTTTTTGAAAAAATGTTATTTATCTTATGAAAACAACTATAAAATTATTCACATGAAAACTCTGCAATTTTATATAATCTTTGGATAACTTTTGAAAGTTTTGCAAGGAGACATTGTTTTTGAAAATCTTAAAAACGAAAATTTTAACTCAAATATAGTCAACACAAAGTCGGTAATTGCTTTGAAGTTATTGCTTTTACTGTAGCGTACTAAAGCTAGTGTAGTGAACCTTTGATTTAAAGACTGTAGTAACACTTGAATTTTGAATAAAGCTTATGCAAACGAATAGGGGAAAGAATTTGACAATGATATGAAGCAAAAAAGCAACGTATAGTGTAGCTTGAATTTACCAAATTTAGTAATATATGTATCTGAGGCATATTATTTTCTAAAGTTTCTAAAATTTGACATTTCTTGTCACAGTTATATTTTGAGGTTAATTTTATTTGCATACCACCCTAGGTATCAGACTTAAAGTTAGTACCCATAAATGAAATCCACACCTCAACCAACAATTAGTACAGAAGCGCTAAAAACATGAAAACAAGAAAAGTCCTTTAGGAATAAATAGTATTCGCAAATATTTCATGAATTAATCATAAATTACTATACTCCATGTAATTTGCATATTTTCAATAATACATCCGCGTCACATTTTTTCGTACCATCTTAATACATATAAATCTCTGTTTCGCTTTAAAAAGGGTGACAAATTTTTTCGTACGGCTCAAAATTCTTGGCTTTTCTGTTTGTTTGAATGGCAAAAATGTCAATTAAACTGTTAACAGGTACATCAAGTTATTGACAAACAAGTCACTTTTCGTAAAACATGCATTCACAACAGATTGTACAACTTGCAAAGCTAAAACATTCAAATGGCCTATCTTACGCAAAAATTGCCCTGGAATTAAATTTATCAAAATCAACAGTTCAGTACATGATCAAAAACGATTACGTAAGACCTAAAAAAAGCGAGGTCCCAAGGAGAAGATAACCGGATTCAAGAAACTGTAGTTAAAAAGAGCAATTGGTGCGATGAAAATCAAGCATCTTCAAATAACGGCATCAAAATTATTCAAGGAAGCCCGTCTTCAGGTTGCAAAGCGAACGGTTCAAAGAAAGTTAGTCAAAATGCGTTTTCAATACAAAACTGGGAAGTTTACAATTATTTTAACAAAACGTCACAAGATTGAACGGGTACGTCTCTGCACTCAGTGGCTGACCCACCCCATGGACTGGAAAAAAGTCGTTGTTACGGACGAAAAGAAGTTTACGCTTGATGGACCTGATCACTGATGTTCTTGGGTGCAGGAGAAAACCAAGCTGCTCATGAATAAACGACAATGTGGAGGTGGGTCAATTAAGGTGTGGGATATGCTTTTGTCAACTGGAAAAATTTTTGTGCGAAGAGTATCTGGGCGCATAAATTCGGATATGTGTATTCAATTAATGGAAAATTACGCAATCCCTTTGGTAGACAGCATTCTTCCTGATGGCTTTGTTTTACAACAGATAATTGCAGCATTCATGTCTCAAGTAAGACCTTTGATTTTTTTGAAAGAAGGGGCATTCTTCCATGGCCCAGCCGTAGCCCAGATTTGAACTTGATGGAAAATGTGTGGAGTTTATGACGGCCCACAGCCAAAAAATTTGAACGAATTAGAAGGAAGAATCAAAAAAGCCGTTGATCACTACAATATGAACCTTAGCGATGTTCTTCAAAGCCTTTTTACTTCTCTACATACTAGGTTTTTGTCATGTGTTGTCAATAAGGGAAATTAAAGTTTCTTATTAGTATCATTTTCATCAAAAAGGTAACCGTACGAAAAAATTTGGCACAAAAATTCGATTATTTACTCTATTTGCATGTTTAAGAATGGTACAAAAAAATTTGACGCGGAGCGTATTTATCGGGAATTTCTCAATTTTTTTATATTTTACTAAGGGCATTAATTTACAAAGGATGTTGCCATGATGTGCTCAATCTCCTATCGATGTATAACTGCAAGTATTCAGCTCACACCTGATCTCATGGCTATACATAGAAATTATTCTTCTTTAGTGAAAATAAAAAACATCTACCAGCCATCTACTTTGACAATAAAATGAGGCTATAACCCAGTTACAACACTTCGATTTTAGGTGAAGAATTATGCAAAATTCAAAACTACAATGAAAAAATGTTATCTAATAATTTTCATTAGCCACAATGATATATCACCATCACTATAAAATGTCAGGCAACATCATGCTATCTTAAAAACATTTTAATCCTCATAATCTTTTAGATTTTAGAAATATGCAGGTTCCTATAACATGACAGGTTTTGAACATTATTGTTAAATAATTTAAGTAAGTATTTCACATCCCCATGTGCTCTTTGATTGGATGATGTCATACAGATGCAAGACTTAATAGAACTTGTAGTTGGACCTAAAAAATATCATTTGGTCACCTGTGCAATTAGGTAATTCGAAGAAAATATAATGGAACTATATGCATAAGTAAGAGAAAGAATTTCTTCGAACGAAACGTTTGATAAATTGATTTAATCAAAGTAACGTGCAACATTTAAACAAACAAGAGAAATTCTCGCGTTGCTTGGCATGATATACAATTAAAGCAATTCGTTATATAAACATCTAAAGGGGGAAATAGAAGAGCATACATGTGAAATTATAAAAAATATATATTTTACAGAATAACAGATAAAACATCAAGAATAGACAGTTACAGAATGTAACCACAATCAGGATTAACTGTTAATAACGGATTAGATCTACAATATATTTATTGGGACAACAAAGAGAAACAATGTTTACAGAATGTGTCTGAGAGGTTAAAATACGCAGTACATATGAGACGATATTAAAAACTGGAAAGACCAACAAATGAACGTATTATAAGATCAGCCATTAAATGAATTTTGCCTGCACTGATTTGAAAAAATACACAAAACAAGAGAAAATAAGCAGTATTACATTGTGTGTTCAACTGAAACTGAAATTAAGTGTACCGAAATGAATTGATCAAAACTGAAACTGAATTCAATAAGAAATGTAAACTGAATTAAAACTGAAACTGAAAAAAACTATTTAACGTTCTACATAGTTAATTTCATGCCTCTGTTTGTAGCAATCGTTACTCTATCCCGAAGACTTTCTTAGACATTCTGCGGAGTCGCTCCGCTGAGTGAATTGCAGTTAATAATTGAACATAACAAAATGTTCACCACCCTTGGTTCCTAGAAAGAAAAATCCAATATAAAACTGAAACTGAAATTGCCTGTATTTCAATTCAGTTGAAGACACTAGTATTATATGACAAAATTATATACATGAATGCGACTATCACCATATTTCATTGAAACTAATTTATTTCAATATATACTGTTGACATGCTATTACAGTTTTCAAGTACAAGAATTTACATGAATCAACTATCACAAAGATCTTAACGTAAAATGATTGAAATAGAATAAAAAGACATAGAATTTGAAAATAGGATGAGCAAAGCATTTCAAAAAGGGTTTCAATTTAGAAAAGTTCAATGCCTCGATTTACAAATACAAATTGATTTATATATATTTAAATGAATTGACAAAATAAGAGGGGATCCCTAACTTATAAATTGCTAGTTGAATGGCTTTGATAATATTAAGTTGAGATATCAAAATTACCGTTCTTTGCGAATATATAATTTGCGTCATTGGTTAGACTTATATTGCAAGGTGTGCAAAAGCAATGCAAAATAATGTATGAAAACTTGTAAACAGCACATCAGAAACGTCGTTTGTTAACATCTAAATCGATTTCTAATAATGACAACACTGCATTCTGAAGCAAATTGTAAAAAGTTCTTTGTAATAAACTCTATTTATTATAAAATCCCTATGTACAAACAGAACAATTATTACTCATAAATCCAAAATCGGGCATTTAGAAGCTATTTAACAAATGGGACATTTAGCGATTGCCTAACAAAGTCAGTAACAAATTATTTCGTGAGATCAAGTAATCTTCACGAACTCATTTTAGTGCTTTTTATATTTGTTCATATTTAACACGTTAAACGCCATTCTCGATTTTGCAAACCTCAGTCTTTCATCTTACAGTTTTAGGGAAAGGTGCGTTCAATTTATTTAGGCCTGAAAATGTTTGACTCACATGTGGTACATTTAGCTGTGCATCGAAAAAATTTCTGTCTTATCGGCAAATAATATACCGGTGGCTCACGCTCTCATGCGCCACATGTGACTCATTTGCCGTACTCAGAGTGCGCCCCATGAGCCACTGGTCGCGAATGTGGCACTTAACTTGTTAAAGACAGAATGAAGCTCAAATACAATTAAGACATGGGAGAAACCGAAATGCGGATTTAGGCTTTGTAGGACAGAATAGCCTTTACAGACAATATTGTATAAAATTCATCTCATTTGGCAGAGTAATGAATTGCGATGGAATTCTGAATTGAAGCAGAGTAAATTTATAATCTTCAGGTTCAGAGAAAAATCATTAGTGAAGGTTTAGAAGCACTTCCTATATTAATATCAATATTACAAATCTGGATATCTCAATGTGAGAACAAAAATTAAAGTAGCCGTTCTGTCAAAAATGGAAAAGAGCTTAACACAATAAAAATGGAATATTTACGGACAAACTGCATTTTCAAGTATGTATTCCATTTTATTCAGTTGTAAAACTTTCTTTTCCACAAGCCAGCATAATGAAATCTTAGAAATGATTTGTTTTTGAGCGAAGCAAAACACTACTATTCTCAAGAATTTCCTTAGACATTGCAGAAACTGTCGAACCTCATATTTTTATCTATTTCAAAATGGAGATAACTATTTCCTTCGATTACTCCTAACTTAAATGCATTTTGCCTGAGATTTCAATAAGTACGTGGTCAAAGTTTGTATTTGATATCAACTAATCTGGAAGGAAAAAATTTCACAGAATGTGAGATAAGTTCTGGCTTGTTGACTATTGAACTTCAAACGTTAGAACTTTTATCGCAGAGCTACACCAATTTTTCTTAAGAAGATAAAGCGCATTGCACGAAAATATTGGAATTCCGTTGTCATTAAAATTACCAACCGACGAGATAAGGATAGGTAATATGGTGATAAATAAATATATGTGCATGCATTCTTTAAGAGACACAAGTTCTTTTACCACATGATTTGTACATGTAAATAAAAAACAAAGTTATATGATCGCAAGATGTTTTAGTTTTGTTATAGCGATCAGGAGTCAGTTGATATTTCACAACTCTAACGATTATCCTGCAATTGAAAGACTTTTTCTTCACTGACGAGTACGCATTCCCACTGATTTCGTAATATATCGCAATGGCGGGTGGAAGAATTTTTAAAATGCTTCATGATGACTGTCTATAGTCAAAGGGTATTTTGTTACGAGAATTGTTGTACTTTTTTGTCAGTTTCTGATATCTATCAATAAGCATGTTATGACTCTGAAGCAATTTGATACAGATTTCTCTGTAATTTGAAATAATGCAATCATTAACAATCTTTTGTATTTGTATAAATTTATGGTGAGAACAAAGATTTTGTAATATATTAATGATTTTTTTCAGTGGATTGCACTGAAATTGCTTGCAGTAAATAAGACAAGTTAATATTGACCTACACTTTTATGGGGTATGCAGCATAATAAATAAAATTCTCATATTGTCTATTCCGATTTATATTGCAAATCCTGAAATTTAGGTATAAATTTCTGCTAGCAATGACGATGAAGGATATCTAGTGCTAATCAGGGGCGTAAATCTTTAGAATTTTCCCGGGGTATACAATATAGAAAATCAAACAAACAGTATTTTATCAATTTTTTTATAATATCTGCGCAATGATTATGCCGTTCTTGTGCGCAGCAACTAATTACGCCACAGATGTGCGTCCTTTGTTAACAACCCTCCACAGAAAATTATGTTTTGGTTTATAAAACGGAAACTTTTTATAATTCATTTACTACTTCAATTACTCGATTAAATTAATATATATTTTCTGCACCTATATTATTGGATTCCCCCTGTTCCCTCCCCAAGATTTACGCCAGTGGTACTAATAGCTCTATAGTTTTTGCTTGGCGAAAGACGCTAAAAATATAACCATAAGGAGTGAAAAGAGTTTAGGATTACTATGATATAAATGAAAAATATTCGAAAAGCATCGAAAGCTTAACATAATTAACAAAATTATAACACGCGCTATAAATATATAAGCGTATAATAACGCAAGTAAACAGATTGCTAAATCTGCTACAAGTCTTAACCGTAAACAAAAGTTTCAATGTATTTCTAATGAAAACAATAATAATTTTAAAATCATCTAAAATGTTTCAAATTTAAGTAGATGTGAAACGACAGGCTTTGCCTGGAGCAATTGAACAAAGTTAAATATACAATGGACTATACCGCGGAACATGCTTCAAGAGCAATCATTTCGGGCAGAGGTAGATAGGAATAATTAGATCTAACATTTAAAAGGGGGATCAAACGAACAAAGCTGGTTTGTTTTAGTGTCATATGGATACATTCAAATTTAATATAAGAAAATCGAAATCCAATGAGTTGGCGTCAATGAATGAATGAGTTATAGTTGACGATAAGCAAAATTATTAAATACTTTGTGAATATATAAAATAAATACCAAATTTATTTAGTTAGTACTTAGTAGGGCTTCGAACTAATGAATACCGTGGGAGTATTAAAAAATTAAGTGCACGATTATATATGGTGAAAACTTAAAAGTAAATAAGTGTAATTTCGAATTTCACAAAAGGATAACTTATTGTAATAAGTTCATTCAGTTTAACTGGGTTTAGATAGTTGATTTCACTTAGGTTTATTTATTGCACATGTAATTTAATTCAAATTCCACTAATTTTACTCTACAATAATAGCAAATAAAAGACTATTAATGTCAAAATTTTGTATAGGTTTGCATGCAATAAAACATCCAAATAAATTTGAAAAATAATAACTCCAATTTTAAGTACAATAATGACTTGGTCTTACAAAAATGTAGATTAGCAAAAAAAAGCCCTCGACTTAAAATATCAAAATAATTAATATTTTAGATAAAGATTTTAAAAAAATTCTAATCTTTTTCAATCATGAACGACTTGTACTTTGAACAAACTAGAATTTGGTCACAGAAAATTCATAAATTAATTCAAATTGTTAGAGAAAGTTATTACACGAAGAACGCTGTGACTTTTTGCCAGTTTGAAATAGAAAACTATTAAATTTCACGGTTTGTTACTGAGCACCGATTATCTTGTACGGGAACATATGATACAGGATGTGAATTTAACATAAGTTTTGCTCTAGGGTAAAAGTTAATCTTGTAACACCCATCTGACAAGGTTATTATTGATATTGATCTTCATTGATATCAACAAGCTGATATTAAATCAATTGATTAGATTTGATATTGACATCAATTGATTAAATTGTATGGTTTGATTATGAAAACTGCTAAAATTGCAAATAATATACCCAAACATGCATTAGATGCATGTAATTAAAAAAGTGCTTATTGGAATATAATTTATTAGAATCCAATAGCAATCATATGTTGTAAAAAAATCAGAAGATCTAGTACTATATACAAAGATTCTTAAATTCTATGTAGTTTTTATATCAAACAGCAACTCTGCTACTAGCCCAACCATAATAGTTGTATTTTGAGGATTCTTAACACAAAATGGACATGCTCCCATTAGAATTAAGTCAATAATTTGGCTTAGTGAATAATTGATTAGTTAAACAGGCGGTTCATAGATTCTAAATTTGCATATTTTCTATCAATTATTACTGCTATATGCCGCTGTGATTAAATATTTAACACGTTCAACACTTGTTTGTGACATTTAGGCGTTAACATTAAGAGTTTTGTTAATATGGATTCATAAATTAACACAATTTAAGCATTTTTCAATAGTAGAAACCAGTCACCAATTTTAAGCAATTATATTATTGGAGAGCGTTTCTAAAAATTAAATAGGAAAAGAACTGCAAATAATCGCATCACATTGTTGAAAAAATTTATAAATCGTTAGGTTGAAAAAAAAAGAAAAAATATATATTTCCGCATGTTAAATGTAATTAAATCAAAAAATTATATATACTTACATCAGAATAAGGGTAATTTTGCATTATTCTACATTTGACATAACTAAGCTAACTAAATTTTAAATGCATTACTAAAATTTGCAAAGTGCAATTCGTTCTATTTGCGTTTAGTCATCAAATAATATTATTTATTATATTTAAAATGCAAAAAACAGCATTATTATTATTAATAAACAGCTTAAAAAATGTTTATATTAATAATATAGCCATTTTTCAAATTATAAATATATTTCTGATATATGCTAACAAGAAAAGTGTTATATAATGATCTCTCTAATTGTATACCTTACGTTTGTGGATATACTTTTATTGCAATGTTTAAATTCAATCCCCGGCGGTATGCTTTAACTTTCTTTAAAAAAATCTGTATTACTATTTCAATTCAATGCCCCGGCGGTATGTTTTAACTTTTTTACGAAGAAATTATGTAAATTCAATCCCCCGGCGGTATGGTTTAATTTTCTTAAAAAAATTTTGTATTACTATTTCAATTTTATTTTAGGTCTACTGGCTGGCTAAGTCAAGTTCTTCCAAGATTGTTAATGATCTATATATATATATATATATATATATATATATATATATATATATATATATTAAGAAATTCCTCAAATGAAACAATAAATTTCAAATTAACTATAGTAACTAGATTTTGATAGTGTTATTTTGAATTCAGATAAACGCATATGGCTATGTTTCGTAGAAATCTTTCGAAAAATTATTTCAAAATATTTTTAAAGCATAAGATGATTAATGCTAATGTCGAAGTGAGCGCTAATAAATTTCAAAATACAAATACTCATATTCTTGGGAAAGTCTATTTATATTTCAACAAACATTATGTCCGGAAGTACATGAAAATATTATCATTTTCCAATAGAAAATCCTATTTTTGCAAAAACAATCAAATTTTTCCCATGCCAAACGTTCAGATAATAAAACGGTATAGGGCTAATGACTACAAAAAATATCCTTAACTACCATATTTTCTGTAATTAGACCATCTAAGTCTCTTTCAGGCTCACCGAACCCAAAGTTAAATGTCCTCG